>NW_012192898.1:801869-845121 GCF_000504015.1 Erythranthe guttata
CTGCGTGCTCAAGAAAGTACTGATCCATGGTTTATTTATAATTTATATGTGCTATATATAAGTATATGTTCCTATGTGTATATATATCGACCTACGTGGTTGTAAGTGTACTCCCTCCGGGTCGAGGAAGCTTACGATCCATGGTTTTATGATCTATGAGTAATAAGATAATATACGAAGATAAAAATCGAGAACAAGATTAATAAAAATGGAATTTTGTGTGATTGAATTGTTGATGATTCGGATATTTTGGAAAGAAAATGAAATAAATGGAAATTTGGTGCTACTTGAAAGAAAACTTCAAGTCTCTTGAGAAAGAGGGCTTGAACTTTAATTAATTAAACTTGGAGATAGTAATTATAAATAACCGAATGCTTTGAGTTGTTTTGCTATATGTGTAAATATGTGATCTATGTTCTTTGCTTGAGTTGTTATGTGTCTTACTTGCTTTTGTGATTTTGTGACTAAACTATGTGCCTTTGTGAAACATGTGGAAATATGTGTGCTTATGTAAGAAAGCTAACTTTGAATATGTGAAATGAAGAATATATACTAACTTCACATTGCACGTTTTTAAAGTTGAAAAATCTTGTAAAACATAGATCGAATAAGCACAGGGTATGAGGGACCGGTACCCCAAAAATGAGATGAAGAGTCTGTGGTTTGATCCCACTTATGAAACGGGTTCCAAATAAATGAAGGCTTATTGTCTATGGTTTTACTTGATTTTTCAAAGGATATCCGAACACAAATGTTTTTTCTCACACAACTAATCAAGTTGCTTGAATTGAATGAAAGTGTGTACTAACCTCACTTGCACGTTTTTAAAATTGGAAAGTCTTGTAAAACATAGATCGAATAAGCACATGGTATGAGTGACCGGTACCCCAAAAATGAGATGAAGAGTGTGTGGTTTGATTCCACTTATGAAACGGGTTCCAAATAAATTAAGGCTTATTGTCTATGGTTTTACTTGGTTTTTCAAAGGATATCCGACTAAAGAAAATGATTTTCTCACACATTGTATGAGCACTTGAATGAATGTATGTGCAAAAGAATGACGACTCCCTTGTGAGGGATCTCCTCTTATTCCTTATGAAATGATGAAAGGAAGGTCTAAGAGGTAAATCAAAAAGTTCTAAGAGGTACACCGAGAAGGTAAAGGTAAATCGATAAAATTCCTTAAAGAAATGGCGATTAAGGTATATGTATACTTGTACATGTATGTATATGTATGATTATATGATTCCTTGTCTAAGTGTATTTGATATTCTATGGAATTCTTATTGAGTCTCAAAGACTCATATAGGTGTTGAATTGCTTGTAGGATTACCCGATTCCGAGCCCGAGGTTCGTGGTTGAAGTTGAGTTCGTGGATCGGGAGAAGAGTTCATATGGAGGCATGGTGGATTTTGGGTGCTCTTAATATACTAATGTGGTTTTATTTGTACACTTTGCTCTTAAAGACATTCGACACCGTTTTAGGTGTTTATTATCGTTCCCTTCCGTCTATTGGAGGAACTTACTATTGATGCATAATGTGTAATGTGACATAGGATTAAGATTACCTATTTTGATATATGTTATGATAATTCCTCAAAAACTTATGTAACTTTAGGGAAATTTTTCCTAAAAACCTTATAAAATGCCCATCGGCTAGTTATGTGTTGTGTTTTGCCTAGTAGTTTAATAATTCGTGTTAATTATCTCTTGTATACATTATTGCATGAAATATTATAGCATCATAGGTCTATCTGTTAGGTTCACGTTGATAGGTATTTTGCATTATTTGGATAAGACATGAATTAATTACGAATTGTTTACCAACTCTGCTCTGAAACAGAGTCATTGTAGTATTTACAATAAAATACGAAGTTTTTCTCACTCAAAAGGATTTATTCTACTTGGGATAAACTCCTAACTTACTAATGTACTTTAGTATATAATTTTATGATTTTTGAAACAGTAAGGAATTAATAAAGATTTTTCAAAGGTCACTCCCCTGCTTTAGATTTTCAAACTGTACAGTTGTACTATTTTAATTATTCCTTTCCAATGGCTCAAGGTATTTAAAAAATGTTTTTACTAGGTTAGCTAGGCCCTTATTAGAGCATATGGTAAAAAATTTAAGTGTTTTGCATCAGCGGTTAGAGAGTTATTAATTTGTTTGATTGATAGATCGAAACTGTCCAAAATTATCTCACCTTGCTAAAATGGGACTTAATCTCTAGTCATACATGCATAGTTTGTGAAATTGATTAAGGGAATGTTGTTTGGTAATACGTGGATACTCTTACTCTGATTCTAAAAGGAAAAAAAATTGTCGGAATTTTTTATTCCCGATTAATATATTTCAAAGTCTTCCGCTATTATATTCTAAAATACTAATTAGGTATGACTAGAAAATGGGTGTCACACCGTCCCCTTGACTATCTCGGACGTGTGGCAGTGAATCTCGGCATTTTCTACCCTTGTGAGCTCAAACACTCTTGGGTTGCCCAATGCATATTTGAGCAGCATCAATAACTAAGTAATTGTAAGGACTATATTTATGGAACGACAGATATATAATGCCAAAAATATATTTATCATTAATATAAAATAGATTATTTACGAGTAGCGTGAGAAAACACAACAATTAGTTGGCTCTTTGACTGTGATTTTTGACAAAATTGAAGAAGAAAACAGTCAAATTGGTCCCTCTTCTCCAAACAACATGTGCCAATGTTTTTAGAAATTTTAAAATTATTCAGATGGCCATGATTATGATATATAGATTGTACGTACAAAATGTGATACATGTATCGATTGATGATCAGTTAAGTTCTAATTCCCACATAATAAGTTTTTTAAGAACCACATATCAGTTCAGCTCAGAGGGTTGCGACTCTTTGGGTATTTCAATTTTAGTTTTACGGATTTAGACAGGCTGGTGTGTCGTGTGATGACCTACTTTTTTTTGTCTTTTATTGCCGAAGGCGAGATAGTCATTATTGCCGCTGCTAAGGCATGCTGTGAGAGCTTTCCTGAGCAACTTTCCTTTATGTGATTCTGAATATGTATAGAATCAAGAAAGAATATAGAGGTTGTTCGTTCCTTTCCTATAAGACTCTGAAATTCTGATTTCATCCGCCCCTTGGCTGGGTGGCATCTACCACATTCAGGTCTCAAGTTGTTTTTTGCTGCTCTTTTAAAAAAAAAAATCACAAATTAATTAATGCAAATAACCAATCACCAAAACTGTTGAGTCACAAAAAATATCGTCTTTCACAAAAATTTAGTTAAATAATTCAATTATGAGTTAATATTAAAAAAATATTAAGTTCTTATTTAAATAGCTTTGAGAAAGTTTACATTATGAGAGCTAATAATATTAATTAATAATTTGGTGATTTTTCAAACGAACATTCAGAAATTTATTATATAATCAACCTTGAGGGGTTATTTATTTGGGTGTTTCTACCATGAGATCGTGGGTTCTAAATTTATATGAGATATCCCCTTCAAATTGCGATACGTGTCCCAGCAAAAAAACCTATTTTTTCCTCATTTATGTATTGTCGCAAATACCCTTTGTACAATAATTATTTTAAAAAATCGTCAATTATAAATTATTAATGAAATGTCAATTTTACTCTCTATTTTAATGCAATTTTAAATCTACATTTATTGCTGAATTAAAATTTATAAAGTTAATTATATCATTATTCATAAAAATCATTAAACCACCCATCCAAAATTGCATCAACATGAATTCAAACTTGTGACCATCTCAAAACATACAAGAATACTTACCATTAAGACACAACACATAATTGACAATAAACTAACAATACAGATATATATCACAAAGCGCTACAATTTATAATGGTTATAAAACTTATATAAATAATGTTAAATAAATTATTAATTCTCATATAATTATTATTATTATATATTAATAATATCCCACACTAACAAATCTTTATATAATATATTTTAAAAATCTAAGGAAATGCTGATCAACTCGTGTAATTTAAAAATGAATTTCGAAAGAATTTGAAGTTTGAATTGAATAGTAAATTGTAAGATTCAATTAAATCGTAATATTTGAATCAATTAAACTCATGTGTTTTCAATTCAAAAACAATATTCAAAGATTTGATCTATTAAGCTCAACTCAATTCAATTCGTAGACAATATTCAAATATTAGAATCGGTTAAACTCAATAATTTACAACAGCGTATTAATCAAATTATGTATAGTTAAAGTTTAGTATCTTTTTTTATTGAATTTTATAATAAAAAATAATAAAATTTATTTCGTAAAAATCGTAAGATTTAATTGGTTCATGGTTAGATTAAATTTACGATTTACGATTTGATTCTTTCGATTTTACGAATTAAATTATTATTTTTTTGTTAAAATTGAATTAAAAGGATAGTAGACTTTAATTATAAATAGTTAACTCGATTAATACGTTATTGCCAGTGGTTGAACTTAATCGATTCAAATTTTTGAATAATATTTACAAATTAAAAGGATTTGCTCTTAATTGATTCAAATCATATGCTTTAATTAATCTTATGATTTGATTCTTACGTAATTTAGGAATTATTTTTTTATGATAAAATTGAATTAAAAATGTATTACACTTTAATTAATAATAGTTAATTTGATTAAGACGTTCTTATCAATAGTTGAGCGCGCTAATTAATCGATTCAAATATTTGAATAATGTTTACAAATTGAAAGGACTTGAGATTAATTGGTTCAAATGTTACGCTTTGATAAAATATTACGATTTACGATTAGGCTCTTACATGTGTTATGAATTAAATGTATTATTTTTTATGACAAAATTAAATTAAAAAGATATTAGACATTACTTATAAATATTAAATCAATTATGTAACACATTATGTCAATAGTCAAGCAACCGATTCAAATATTTGAATAATGTTTACTAATTGAAAGGATTTGAACTTAATCGATTCAAATTTTACTATACGATTAAATTCAATATTAAAAGAAAATTCACAATATAGTATTTGTAGTATATAATTTTATTTTAAAGTGAGAAAACTACTAATTGGAATGAGTTATAAATTTTTCTTCTTCTAAATAAACATATTATTTTATTTTTTATTTGGATTTGTCACACTATCGATTTAATAACATAAGTGAGTTTGAATTAAGTTATGCATTTTTTTTATATTTAATTGAGCATTCTTTACATTTTTAAATGGTGGAATTTATTAATAATTTTAATATTATATAATAAATGATTGATATTTGGCGTATTGAACTGCAATTCTTTATATTTTTCAAACTTTATTATATTAAATTTGTTAATAATTTATTTAATATCATTTAATAATAATGAATGTTGCAATTAATATTTTAATTAACAGTATTTATACAATTATGGTTAAATTTATCATGATAAGTTAATGTGCTTGGATGGTTAGGAGTGATGAATGTATTAAGATGTCCCAAGATCTAATCCCTAATGAATGCATTTTTTTCGATTATTTATCAAATAATACTCGGTCACAATGAATTTAAATTAATTATTTAATTAAAATATAGTAGGGGGTAAATTAGATAATTCAATGTTAATCAATTTTATATTAATTTAATAAAAAACAAATCGAAGGATAATTTGGTAAAGTACTTCATTTTTTAGACATAGGCCATGTTATTTTCCTAGGGTCCAGATTTAATCTTAGAAAATTAATAGTGATTAATACATATTTCATATAAGTTTAGAACACGTGGTTTCACCCTAGAAAGACCCTATTCATTTTATATTTTTCATATATTGATGCTTAACAAGTTAACTTAACTATAAATGGGATATTAAAACTCGTAAGAACTATTTAGATACTCGAAACTAAACTTTGGAGTTATCAAATGGAAGTCGTATTTTGGCATTTCTCCTCTTGAATATAAAAATACAATCTAGATAGATAAATATCAAATGTGATTAAAAATTTCAATGTCCATTTAGAAAATAATATATGACAGTTAAATATATAAACCACTTTAATAATTTTTAATTAATTAAAAACTATTTTATACATATGCCTCGAGCAAATATGTTTAGGGGTTTTTTATATAAATCTCCAACCAAACATCTTTATTATTTGGGCGATTGGTAAAAAGACTCATCACATGGGACTTAAATGCATTTTGGTCCACAAAAAAAAACAATCTCTTAATTAAACCCATCTCCATGTCTTTAGTCTAAAATACCCTCAGTAATCAATTCCACCCATTATGCTCTAACTTCCTTAATATTACACATTGACCCCGGATTTAAACGAATACAGTAATATTAATTAAAATTATTTTTTTTAAGAATAAAAAAGTCAATTAACGGTTAAATTACTGTCTCCAACAGTTAAATAACTGCTGGAGACAGTAATTTAGCAACGAATACAGTAATATTAATTAAAATATTTTTGAAAAAAAAATTCAATTAACAGTTAAATTATTGTCTCCGACAGTTAAATAACTACCGGAGACAGTAATTTAGCAGTAAAGACAGTAATATTAATTAAAATATTTTTTTTAAGAAAAAAACAAAACTATAAAAAAAAAGTCAACGCCGGAGACCCGGCGGTCAACGGCAATTGACCGGCCGGAAAAAAATTTCAGGAAAAAAAAAGAAAAAAAAAAGTCAACGCCGGTCAACGGCGGCGACCGGCGGTCTCCGGTGGTGGCGGATCAAAATTGGGGTCAAAATTGAAATTAAGGTTAAAATTGGTTAATTGATGAAATTGTACTAAATTGTGGTGTAAATCATGAAATTGGAGTTGAATTGGGTTTCAATGAATTTGGGGTAATTTTGGTATATATAAAAGGATTTTCCTTATTTGCAAATAAGTTTGAATGAGCTGGATTTATTTGAAAGACAAAAAAGTTGGATGTCTCTCTTTTAATTAAGTGCCCTTGTCATGGGCCTATTTGTCATTACCCCTTATTATTTTAGGTTTAGGGGTTATATCTCTTTCACTAATAAGCCCATCCCTTTAATATTTATTATAAATAAAGGGAACATTCATGTATATGACAATATTACCCCCAACCCTTTATACCCAATTATTAATTGTAACCCCAATTTAATCAATTTTGTCCACAAATATCCAATTTTGACCACAAAAATCCAATTTTGATTTTTTTTTTTTCAAAAACTTATTTTTTTCAAAACACAATTTTTGCCGCCGGATTCGGGCGACTTTACGATTTTTTTTCCTTCCGTATTTTTTCGCCGGTTTCTGGCGTTGACTCGTTGACCGTAATTGTGCTGTCGCTGACAGTAAATTAATGTAATTATACTGTCAATGATAGTTAATTAACGTAATTGTACTGCCGTTGACAATACATTTATGTAATTGTTCTGCCGTTGACAGTAAATAAACATAATATTAACTTTTTTTATTTTTTGTTATTTTTTTTATTTTGTTTGATTTGTTGACAAGTCAACGTGATTATATTATTGTCGTTAACAGTATAATAACTGTAAATACAATAATATTACTGTCAACAACATCAATATTATTATTTTTTTGGGTTTTTTGTTTTGTTCGTGTTATTCACGGAGTAACGTAATAATATTACTGTCTATTATTGTAATATTACTGTAAACACAATAATATTACTGTGGTTGACGGTAATATTGTTGTTGTTATAGTAATATTGTTGTCAACCACATCAATATTATCATTTTGTTTGGATTTTTTTGTTTGTTTGACTTATTCACGGAGTAACGTTAATATTACTGTCTATTATTGTAATATTACTGTGGTTGACCGTAATATTACTGTTGTTATAGTAATATTACTGTCACTCACAATAATATTAATTCTTTTGTCTTTTTATTATGTTTACATTTGTTGAACGGTCAATATAGTAATATTACTCTACTACACAATAATAATGAATTTTGTTGTGTTAATATTACTGGGCTACTTTCTCAAAAAAAAAAAAAAATATTACTGGGCTAGAGATTAATATAGCAATTTTACTGTGTTAAACTGTAGTTTAGTTAATTTTATTGTGTTTAACAGTAATATAGTTAATATTACTGTCAATCACAGTAATATTGCTGTTTAAACGAAAAAAAATGTTACAGAAAGAAAAAAAAAATCGAAAAAGTCAACGCCGGAAACCGGTGTTTAAAACAAAAAAAAAAAGTCAATGCCGGAAACCGGCGGCAAAAAAAAAAATTGAATTTTTTTTTTTGTCAAAATTAAATAATTTGTGAAATTTTGGGTCAAATTGAGGTTAAATTAAATTAAGGCTGAAATTGGACCATATTAAAGTATGAGGGGCTATTTTAGTCTTTTACAAAAATCTGAAACATGTGTGGACTTATTTGTAAATGAATTTTTTATCTGGATCTCTTTATGAATAAGTACCCATTCATGGGCTTATTTGTAATGACCCCATAAATTTATATAATTAACAAAATAAAATATGAAGTATCACATTTATATTTGATAACTCATTTTAATTTATTTTTTTATTGGAGATGCTCAAAATTCAAATGCATTAGATTTGCGAACGCATAGGTCAAACCTACATCATACTCAAAAAGTATTAAACATATAGATTATACTTGTCAATTTAAGTGTGAAATATGTCGATGTTACGGTGATACAACAATAGATCATATAATATCTCGATGTTATAGTGATAAACCAATAGATCATAGATGATCTAATTATCATACTTTATTACCTAACTATATTCATAATATGAATACACTCGCAAACTATGAAACATTTCATGTTTGGTACACAATTTTTTTTTTTTTTAAAACAAAGACAGAAAGATTAAGATTGAAATTGCCGAGTTACTAAACTCCATCTTGAATATTAGTGTGGGGTGCTGGTTTTACTGAGAGTCCAACCTCTCCTTGGGCTTTTCTTTCGGCCATCATTTTCTTTGTGGATCTATAAAATGTGGCATACAGTAATAATTGGGCCAACCCAAATAATGATCCTATCCCGTTTGGTGCCTGCATTCAAATTCACGAAGACGTTTTAACACCAATCTATTTTCATCAAATACAATTGATAAACTAATTAGCGTATAACTAACAAATATAAATATACATAAAAATGGAGTGCGAGTGCAACAAAGAAAAAATGCTTACCGCAACGAAAGGGTCGAAACGGATAAGAGCATAAGAAGTCCAGCAAACGCCATTGAGAAATGAGAAAACGGAAAGATAAAATGGCATATACTCTACGCTTCTTGTCTTTATCACCAGTTTCTGCACCACATCCATATCTCATCAATTATATATATCACCACACTCATATTAAAAAAACAAAAATTGAAATACTTACTTAATAATTGTTTTTTTTGGGGCAAAAATTCAGCTATAAATTCTTAGTTTGTGTGGTTGAAACACCACCACCACAAATTTAACCCGCCCCGAATGACAATTTATACTATATTTATGAGAATAATTGCACCTTTACTTGTATGAGTTGAAACATATAGTTATAGTTTGTAGGATGAATATGGAACAACAATTATTGCATATTTACTATTCATGGAACTCATACACTATATATATATATATTTATATATATTTGGTATATTAATCAATAATCATACACAAGAATGAATAAGTCCTTTTAACAAATTAAATGTGTTGAAAAAATAAGGAAAAGAAAAGAAAGAAACGGAAATACGTACCATGACTGAAAGTGGAGATGCGTACATGATAACATTACCGGCAATGCAAATGCTACCGACGATGGTGGAGCGAATTTTGGTATCGTGGACCAAAGTTAAAACAAGAAGGGCCAAAACGGCCAAGAAAATGCACTCCGCCACCACAACCACCACTATCTTAACCCTTTTCTTGTAATCGGAGAATATCAGAAATATTGATAGATAAATAATCTCAATCACAAAACCTGTCCCATTAATGGTAACCACAAGTGTGCTGTGAGGGTGTACCATAGGCAGTCCATATAGTACCCATAGCCCACAGTTCACAAATGTGGCTAGGTACGGTACTGGTGAGTACTGCTCCACTGCTTTTTTCTTCCATATTCCGTAAAATGTTGGCCTGTCATTATTTTTCAGAATCATCATAATTAATTATTCGAAATAATAAAACAATCAAAAAACTAAAAAAATAAATTAGGAATAATATATTGAAGCTTACAGAGGGGACAAAAACAATACGAATGAAATGATGTTCCCTGGAAAATAAATTATATAAGAATTCATTAGTTTGCCAAATAAAATCAAAATAAAGAGTCGGATTTTCTTTTCTTTTTTCAATTTGTGAGATTTTAAAGAAATTATTAAAATTAATTTGCTAAAGAAAAAATGAAAATAAAGAAACTGACCTATAATACCAACTACAGTGCGAGCAACTTCTCTTGAGAACATTATTTCTTTATATATTTGTTTACAAACGCACTCTGCAAAGGAATGAACTGAAACGATGAGAAGAAGGCGTTTGTGAAAGATATATACAGATGATATGCTGTATATATAGGCGAGGATGAAAGCAATTTAAAGAAATATATTCTTTTTTTTTCCTTTTTGGGATTTTACCTGCGTCGTCTATATATGTATTTGGTTAAGGAAATTCATAACAACATCAATTGTGTATTTGACTAATTTAATTAAATTTTTTTACTTGAGTCAAGGTATTGAAAATCCTATAGAAATTATTTAACAGGATTTAGTCAGTGCATCATTTTGTAATTAAACTGAAAATCTATATTTGATTATACAACATATTATGAGTATTTGATTTGATATTCATAGTAATTAATATTACTGTCCTTCCTCATTTTTCATTAATATACCATTACTATAAAATGAATAACACTGATATTTTTATTAATAATGATACTTTTGAGTCGTTGAAACAATTGAATTTTTAAATAATCAAAAAAAGAAAAAAAATTGAATTTTTTATTTTTATAATCTGTAAATTAAATGGAAGAGTAATCCACGTGTATTTTTTTACATCTTTTTTGGATGCCTCGTTATAAATTCATGTTTCGAAATAAATTTACCCTTTAAAATTATTTTCTCTTACTCAAAATAATGGTATACCACAAACTTTTTAACTCACCCATGCTAAAGCTAAAGAAGATAGTATACCAAATTAGTTATATAAATTAGTTATAACTGAACTGAAAATGATGCATAGACTGTGATCTTCAAATTAAGCTCTCAAAGAGAGCTCAATTATATATACGTGTCGCATACCCACATACATTCCAAGAGCCCTCAAATTTTATAGCATACGTATTGTGACACTTTTCTTATCAAGAAATGTCATATTATATATCTCTACCAAATTCAACATTTGATTCACCAAACTTAATCAGTGATTAAAAATTAGGAATTTTTACGAATAAGTCTCTCCCCACCATCTTTATTATTTTAGGTTCAGGGGTAATATGTCTTTCATTAATAAGTTCGTTCGTTTAATATGTATTAAAAATAAAGATAAAATTAATGTATATGACAAAATTAACCCCAACCCTTTAAACTCAATTCTTAATTGTAACTTTAATTTAACTTTGATTTCATCAATTTTGACCACAAAAATATAATTTTGTCTTTTTCTTTTTTATTATTTTTTTACCGCTGGTTTCCGGCGTTGATTTTTTTTTTCTGTCTGCTTTTTCCGCTGCCGGTTTCAGGCGTTGACTTTTTTTCTTCTGCTTTTTACGCTGCCGGTTTCCGGAGTTGACCGACAGTCAATGCTGGTCTCCGATGTTGACTTATTTTATTTTTCCTCTTAAAAGTTTTATCCATTTTTTACGCTCGCCGCTGAACGTTGACCGTAATTATATTGTCAACCATATCAATATTATTATTTTTTTGCGTTTTTTGTTTTGTTTAATTTGTTGACCATTCAACGTAATAATATTACTGTCGTTGATGCTAAAATTATTGTAAACACAATAATATTACTGTCAACCCCACATCAATATTTTTTTTATTTTTGCCTCTTTTTGTTTTGTTTGATTTGTTGACCGATTAACGTAATAATATTACTGTCTTATATTATAATATTACTGTAAACACAATAAATAATATTACTGTAGTTGATTGTAATATTATTGTCGTTACAGTAATATTACTGTGATTCACAATAATATCACTACCAACCACATAAATATTAATTCTTTTGACTTTTTATTATGCTTGACTTTGTTGAACGGTCAACATATTAATATTATCCTATTACACGATAATAATGGTTTTTGTTGTATTTAGATTACTGTGCTGAAGAGTAATATACCAATGTTAAGAATATTTTAAAAACCGGGCCGGACATTGAACCGGACGAACAGCTGGATCACGGTTGGACCAGTTCAACCGGTTTTTTTTTTTTTTTTTTTTAAAAAAAATTATTTGTATACAATTTTTATAGTATTTATTATAAAAAAAATATGGAGGAAATTAACTATTCTTCACCAATATTAAAACAGTAAATTAATAGATCTATTTCATTACATATATATCTTTATAGATAGTAATTTTTTATGTATTAATAAAAGTTAAGTAATTAAATAAAAAACAAAGCAAGAAATTACAATAAGAATCGTATTTAAATTCCACTTTGCACCCTTGAAATGTGGCATTTTGGCACTTTGCATTCTTGAAAAAAATTAATAGCATTTTGCACCCTCGATACACAATAAATCATTCACAATGCACCATGAATTGAATATTTAAAACTCAACGAGGGAATTTTCATTAGTATTAGTATTAGCATTAGGATGACATTATATTAGCATTAGAATTAGGATTATAATTTTGATTAGCATTAGTATTAGAATTGACAAAAGTATTAACATATTACTATTAGTACCATATTAGCATATTAAGGTTGACATTATATTAGCATTGGCATATTAAAATTAATATTATTATTATTATTATTATTATCAAATTAGAATCCGCGTTAGCCTTAGCATATTAGTATTAGTAATATTATTACTATTGCTATTAGTATTACTAGCTAATAGTGTTAGTATTAGTACTAGAATTATTTGTATTAGTAATATTATTAGTATTAATATTAATATTGGTATTAGTATTGGTATTAGTATTGATATTGGTATTGGTATTGGTATTGGTATTGGTATTAGTATTGGTATTGGTATTTGTATTAGTATTGGTATTAATATTGGTATTAATATTGGTATTGGTATTGGTATTGGTATTCCTATTTCGTATTCGTATTAGTATCAGTATCAGTATCAGCATTAGTATTGGTATATTGGTATTGGTATTGGTATTGGTATTGGTATTGGTATTGGTATATTGGTATTGGTATTGGTATTGGTATTGGTATTGGTATTGGTATTGGTATTGGTATTGGTATTGGTATTGGTTTTGGTAATAGTATTAGTATTAGTATTAGTATTAGTATCAATATTAGTATTAGTATTAGTATCAGTATTAGTATTAGTATTAGTATTAGTATTAGTATTAGTATTAGTATTAGTATTAGTTAGTATTAGTATTAGTATTAGTATTAGTGTTGTTATTAGTATTAGTATCAGTATTGGTATATTAATATTAATATATCGGTATTAGTATCAATGTTAGTATCAATATTAGTATCAATATTCGTATTAGTATTACGAGTGACATGGACAATTATACGTCGCAATAGTTTATGTATCAGTTTTATTTTCCACATGGATAATCGAATATATTGTTTTTTGTGCAAAGTAATTCTATGCACACATTCTTCCTAAGTTATATATTGAAAATAATGAAGAATAACATGTTATTCATCCTAATGGTAGATGTGACTGTAGCTTCGTGTTCTACTATTGATTTTGTTTTACTTGAATTTGATTTATTATAGTCAGATAGTTGATTACATATATTATTTTGTTTTTCTCATTTTCAAACTAATCCCCGTGCATCGCACGGGTGAAGAGTACACACAATAATAATGATTTTTATTGTATTATGATTACTGTGCGCTGAAGAGTAGTATGCAATATTAAAAATGTTTTTAAAATCAGACCGAATATTAAACCGGACGAGCAATTGGGTCACGGTTGGACCGGTTCAACCAGGATTCGATTGAGTTTTTTCATTGTTTTAAATTAATTGTATACATTTTTTATAGTATCTATTATTAAAAAATATATGTAGGAAATTGACTATTCTTCACCAATATTCAAACAGTAAATTAATAATCTATATCATTACATATATACCTTTATAGATAGTAATTTTTTTTATGTGTTAATAAAAGTTAAGTAATTAAATAAAAAAAGCAAGAAATTACAATAAGAATTGTATTTAAATCCCACTTTGCACCCTTTAAATATGGTATTTTGGCTCTTTGCACCTTTGAAATAAATTAATACAATTTTGCACCCTCGAAACACAATAATAAATCATTCACAATGCACCCTGAATTGAATATTTAAAACTCAATGAGGATATTTTCATTTTTATTGATTTTTTTTTCCAGGGTGCAAAATAACAAATACAATTATTATTTTCTTCCACCCGCAACATAATTTCGAGGGTACAAAACTCGGAAAAACAAAAGTCACAAAGAATTACTGTAAAAACTCTATTTTCGTACAAAACAAATCACTAAATTATTCGATTGATGGATTTTTATATAGTAATTAGTAAAAATATTTGGTAGAAATCTTTGAAAATATAATTTTCAAATAAAATTAATATCTAAATAACTGAAGGATATTTTTTGTTCTTCTGTATTCTGCAAACTATTTTTATGTGGAAAAGAATAATTTAATATGTTGATGAGATGTTTTTTCTTTTGCACTTCGTAGTTTTGAAAGGATTGATAAAATAAAAAAATTGGTTTGACATTTGACATCGTAATAAATATCACTAAAAATATTAAATGACTTTTATTAACATTAAAAAGTCATTCGGGGTGCGTTATGCATATTTTATTGTGTTACGAAAGTGCAAAGTGCACATTTTTTTCGAGAGTGCAAAGTACCAAAAAATTATATTTCAAGGGTGCAAAGTAGAATTAAGCCTTTAAATTACTACATGTATCAAGACCTACTGTGACGAGTGAAGACTCTGCCGCCGCCAGCCTTATTCTTTCCATGTCTGCAAAATTTTCTTTTATTTCCTTTTCTTTCTTCTCTTCTTTTTTTCTCAATTCCTCCCTTTTTTTCTTTTCTTTTTTTTCTTTAACAAACCCAACCTCGAAGGTAACTATGAGGTTTTCAGTTTCTTCTCCATTTTTTTGATTTTTTTCCCCCTGCCCATACCTGGTTTTTGGGGCCAGTTTTCACCGGTTTCGGCCGGTTCAATCGGGATTTCCACAGTTCGTAGAGAAGTGACCCGGGTTTTATGATTTTCTGGGTATTGAAATTCAACCGGACCAGACTAGCTACCAGTTCGCAGTTGAACCAGTCGGTTCGGCCGGTCCGGTTTTCAAAATATTGAATATTACTATGTTAAACTGTAATATAGTTAATATGACTGTCAACCACAACAATATTACAGTTTAAACGGTCCAAAAATGTTGAAGAAAAGAAAAGTTTTAGAGATCGGCGGCAAAACGAAAAAGAAAAAAAGTTAACGCCGGTCATCGGCGACGATGGGCGAAATTCTAGTTAAAATTGAGTTAGTGTCAAAATTGAATAATTGGTAAATTTATAGTCAAATTGAGGTTAAATTGAATTAAATGATGAAATTGGAGCATAATAAAATGTGATGGGGTAATTTAGTCTTTTACTCCCCTGTCGACATTGTCTGAATTTTTTTTGTAAACTGTTTTTTATCAGGACCTCTTTATGAATAAGTAGTCCATGATTGACTTGTTTGTAACAGACCCTAAAAATTATATGTTTTACTGTTATATTCGAATTGTCCACCAATTTGTCCGTAGAGTAAAAATTATTGGTTATATTGTCCAAAAAAATCTACATTTGAAGTGGTTTATTCATTAATTATAATATATGCAGCACGAAAACATTAACTTCTTAACACTTCCACGTTTTGTGTCGGAGACTCGAGGACATATGTCGGAATCTTATAGGCCATTTTTTAATTTATATAAAAGTTAAAATATGTTTGAATAGGAAATTTTCAAATATTTTTGTTGATTCCCTAATTATATACATGATTTGATGATAATAGTTGATAGTAAAATTTATTATCAATATGTTTGCATGAAAATATAAAAAGAAATTATATACAAATAGAAAACTTATATATGTTTATACAACATATTTATAAATACACCCCCTACATACTTTTAATATTTGCACGTTTTTCCCAAGCTCAAGTATCCCCATTTTTGGGATATGTGGTTCCCCGTGTTCGTTTCCTGTTTCCACGTATCACTGTTACCGTGTTTGTGCTATATAGATTAAAATAAAATGAATTGATTCCACATTGATTTAATAGTAAAAAGTTCTTTAGAGCTTTCATCTATTTAATCTTCAACATAATCAACAACGTAACAATTTAAGGTACATGATCTCTTATTAACTTAGCCCTTTTACGGTGTTTAGTTAATTATTAACACGTGACATCATCTGACTTAAACGTCATACTGTAATCGCAGGGGAACTCCACCCTTGTAGTGTCACATAGTGTTTTGGATTTGCAGGAAAGATGACAATCATTATTCACTTAGGTCAACGTAAAACTCCTGGCATTAGAACTCGCATTCCTAAACAATTATCCGCCTCGACCTTTGAGCTACTCATCTCGTTTGATCTCACAGCAACATCAAAGAAATCAAACCCGAAAAATAATGCGATTAAAACTTGCAATATTTTAATTTGAATCGTTAAATATTACATACATACGGATTGATTTCTCAATTTCAAAAAAAACCAAAAAGCAATTTCTTTGTGCACTATTTCAGGTAGTCTTGCTTACTTATTTTTTATTTGAAATGAGTATGGTCTATGGCTATAAAGCTTTGAAGATTTGACGCAATGACTAGGTCACCGTGTCCACAAATGTCATCTTTCTTCTTGCTTTCTCCTCTTTTGGCAACTAAATTTACCTCACAAATTTTCGGTGTTCTATTCTTAATGGATATATCGAATTTAAAGTAAAAAAGGGGTTATATGCCAAACACTCTTCATTTGGATTTTAATTCTTGATAAATCCTTTATCTATAAATGATATTTGAGATAAATCCAATGGGCCTGAAAAACCATATATGCCCCTACTAATTATTAATTAGTATAATTATTTAATTTAAAAAACATTATACCCATAATCTACACCCAAAACTTCTCCAAAAATTATTCCCCTTATCACGCCAATTCGTTTTTTTTTTCCTTTTCTTTTTTATTTTTTAATGGTTTTCTTTATTTCGATTTAAAAGAAAATTTTGTAATTATTTTATTTCTTTATTTTTTTTTCGGTTTTTTATTTTAAATTTTTTTTTCTTATTTATATTTTTCATGTTTTTTTATTTTAATTTAAAAAAATAGTTTTATTTTTATTTTCATTTTTTTCATGGGTTTTCTTTTTTCTTAATTTCATTTTTTTTTTTAAAAATGGTTTTTTTTTTATTTTCTTTCCATTTTTTTTAAATAAAAACCACTCTATATAAACATGAAAACCACTCTGTATAACACAACTATATAAACATGAAAACCACTCTGTATAATAACTATATAACATGAAAACCACTAAATTTATCGAAAACCACTATGAAATTAAAGTACAAGTTAATATAAAATAAGCATAAATTTATCGAAAACCACTATGGAATTGAAGTAAAATTTACTATAAAATAAGCATAATCCACATTAAAAATAACGTAATCCACTATTAAAATAGTGTAATCCACTGTTACATAAGTGTAATCCATTATATGTTCATCCAAAACCACTATTAATAAATGTTCATCCAAAACCACTATTAACAAATGTATACAAACAAATTCGGCATCACTTCGGTTGCTCAAGAACCTGAACCAAAAAGAAAAGAAGGTAACAAATTGTCAGTCTTATTAGTGTAATCCACTAATAACACACTTTCAAACCATAACAAACAAAAAACGTAATCCACTATTCAAATAACCTTTGTGGGCCAACCCTATGAATTCTCAAGAAACTCAAGAATATAAGAAAAAAAAATACCCAAGCCAAAGAAAATGGCTGCCGCACCCTCTTTGCGCCGCCGCCCAAGGCCAAACCCCTCAATTCACACACATTCAACCACCAAAATTCACACATAATTCCCCCAAAATTCACACAAAGACACGTACATTTTACGAAGCTAATTGATTCCAATTGACACGAGAAGCCTTTAAACGCGTATCGATTCGAATTATAATCCATCGAACATTTGATCCTAAGCAGGAAAAAAACAGAGTGATCCTACACAACTAATTAACACTGAACTAATTAAATACTCTCAATCATCAAGATTAAAAATTAGATCGGTGCTTAAGTAAAACAGTTAAAACATTATGAAAACTCAATAAACAATCTTCTATCTTTAACATTTATCACTCAAATTAAAAATTAATTAAAAATTGTTTAGTTTCCCAAAATATTCACTAACCAAACGATTCGAAACTCACCTAATGGATGATTACACAAATCAACGAGCACGCAATTGGCTAACGATTTCGTTTGCCGCAATTCAAACCATGTCGATAATCCGGGTCTGACCCGGACCGTCGGGTCGGATCGACGTGAAATTAGAAAAGTAGAGCATCATAGTGGGAAATCGACCCGACCCGTTTCGGCCCGAAAGCTCGCCGCCACTCTCTCAAAGATGAATGAGATGCCTTCGCCGGAAATGAGCGAGGTTGAGTCGGAGGTGATGAATCGGCGGCAGAAGCAGAAGGAGGAGGAAGGCAGAGATGGTGTGGTCGTTCGGTTGGGCAGCGAGGGTGTGGGCGTGAGTTCAGAGATATGGAGAGAAGGGAGAGAGAAGATAAATGAATGAGACGACTTCGGGATAGAGAGTTGTCGCTAGGTTAAAGAAATCGAGAAAGGGTAAAATAGGTTATTAATAATATAATTTACTTAATAAAATACAATGGATTTATCTAAAAAATAGGAGGAAAAAAAGGATCTAATGTAATGATACAATGCATATGAGGGAGTTTTTTCCTAATAACCCCAAGTAAAAATTAAGGGCATAAATACTGAGGATGTTTTATTCTTTGGTCCTTAAATGGGTGATCCGGGTCACAATATAACGTAAAGGATAAAAAATGTTTTCGAAAATGACTGTTGTTGCTGCTTATTAAAAAAAAAAAATGACTGCTGCTAAAATAGCTGTATACTGCAGTCTTAACTAAACAAATGTAGTTGTCATATGGTTGTCAATCCAATGGGCCTACAATTTTTTTTTAATTTATTGGGCCACGAGCCAACCTTGAAAACCACTACTACCGAGGCCCAATCACTTTTAAATAAGGTTTGCGCCCGACAATTACAATTAATTAATTTCAACCCAACAAGCTCTGCATAAATAAATGTTGTAATTCATTTGTTAAGGTACGTTCAATATTCTAGCAATACAACTGATATGATCCAACCATGCATCGAAGTTAATGCTGAGTTGACCAAAGTGTAGACTCTCAGTGTGAATGTTGATGAGATGGCGGTGCCTAGAGAGATGCTTCAATAATTCTCTATACAGAGGTTGAACGCATTTGGACTTGGAGCTACAAATATCCATGTTCATATACACTTCAATGGCTGCAAGATGGTGTGTTCTGCGAGGTGGTGCGAAGATGTGTAAGTTTGGTACCGAATAGAAAGATCGATCATGAGATTGATTTTGTTTATACTCCTTGTTATAATTTTCCGGATTCGAGGACGAATCCTTTTAAAGAGGGGGAGTATCATACAATCCTAGCAAGCTCAAAGATGAAGAATTGAAAAAAGAGAAAGCGAGTGAGATTAATGGAGCCGTTTGTGTTGGAATTGAATAATAAAGGCTCGAATCAGGCCTTTGAAGAGTCCTTGTTGAGGAATTGGAAGAAAACAAAGAGAAGGATTCGTTGGACAAGTTGAATTCCATGCATCCGAGATTCTCGCCTATTTCTGGTAGTTTAACTATTCGGGTTATAACTCCCTCATATGACGTCCAATTAAGGTGATTCTAGTTGCTATGGAAAGCCAACTGAAAGTTCTACAACTTTCATGTTTTATGGGGAGAGATATTCGAAGTGTAACAGTGTCCTAATGAAGCTTGAAGTTCATGCAAGTGCACAACCAATTGTCTACGCGAGATTATAAGGGTGATCAAGAGGTCGACTTGAAGATCAAGTTATCTAATTTACTTATGCACGTTTTAATATTATGATTGAAGCATCTCTCCAGGCACCGCCATCTCATCAACATTCACACTGAGAGTTTGTACTTTGGTTAGCTCGCCATTAACTTCGATGTATGGCTGGATCATATCCACAACTCTCTGAATTATCTCGACAACTTTTGCAATCCACACGTCTAACTTGAGCGACGGAGAGGTTTCCACTGGATCAACCCTTGACTTAGTGATGCAAATGGAACCATAAGAGACGAAGTCCACCAAGAGCCACTAAACTTGCCAAGCGGACCAATCACAAGGCTTAAAGCCAAGCATTTCGAGGACGCATTATATGGGATGATTCAAGAAGAAGTTGAGATGGCAAATAATTGGAGGCCCAACATGAGTTCAAATCCATGTACAAGCCCATTCACAATTCAAATGGACCCAAATCAGATTGGAGGGAAGTCAATCACAGAGATATTTGTTATGGAAGGGTCTAATTGAAGCAATCACATTTTTCAAGGCTTTGGAGAGTCTTTCACTTGTGCAATTTCAACTTTAGAATATCAATATTCTGATTTAGATGTTTCCTTAATTTAGAATCAATAATTGTTAATTAGATTGGCTGATTTGTGGCTGATTTGATTAGATAGATAATACTTCCTTGTTCTTAGTTTATTTCCATAGATTAGAGAATATTGAATCCTATATAAAGGGGTTAAGTTGTATGTTTCAGCAATCGATTCATAAATTTTTTTGTGAGATATTAATATTCTTCTTTCTATCTTGAAAGAGCTCTTGAACTTATCAAGTTATCTTGTGGCGTTCAAACAATCAGACTTATCATCAAGATTCTTGAATCCATCTTGAATTCTTGGTGTGGCGTCTTCGTATCCATTGTAACCTTGGTTCGTGATTTACTAATCAGTGGGTCAAGGTTCGACAAACTTGCTTCTTTGGGGGGTCTTGGGGTTCCAAAATCATATATTGTTATTGGGTTTGGTCACATGTTGACATAGTTCATATCAGTTGGTATTCAGAACCTTGGTTTCAAAGGCAAGTTTCAATTTATCTTGTAATTTCGTATTTTTTGTGCTCAAAGAAAGCAAAAAAAAAAAAGAAAAAAAAAACGAAAAAAAAGAAAAAAAAAAAAAGAAAAACAAAAGAAAGAAAAAAGAAAAGAAAGGAAAGAAAATATCTGCGTAATCTTTAATATGGTATCTTTATTCTTGTTCTTCTAGATTTCCACATTCTTTAGCATTTATCTCTATAGAGATTACTTGCATCTGTTAGGACTTTAATTCTTGATTCTTGTGATTTGTTCGATTGATTCTCACTTGGAATCGCTATTTGATTCTCGATTGTTCTTGAGTTCAATTAAGAGTGAAAATAAGATACAACGAGCGAAAAAAGGCAGAGTGGTGAGAATATAAGAGGGTAAAAGCCGATTGAGTGTTAAACACGAGTGTGAGTGACGTCATATTGAGGGAAACACGTGAGGGAGTGTTTGTGAGGTTTTTAATATTATCTTACAGATCTTGTAACATGTCACAAAACGGAGGAGATAATTCAACTGAAGAGGGGCAACAACCAGGCATTTCAAAGTTCCAAATGCAAGCATTGGTGAGCGAGATGAGGCGGGTGATGAGAATGGAGTTGGAGCAAATTCATGAAAGGATAGACAAATTGGAGGAGGAGACAACAAAGAGGCAGCACCCACCTAGGCGAGTGCAACCAAGGGCACAATGGGGTGATGCTGAAGATGAAGAAGAATTAGAGGAACTCGATGAACGTCCAGTGAATGGAGGAAGGTTTTGACGTGGGTATAGAGGTGCTAACAATGGAAGAAGGCCTAGGCAAGATGACGATTTGGGAAGTATCAAGGTGACGATTCCGCCATTTCAAGGCAGAAATGACCCGGAGGCTTATCTAGAATGGGAGAAGAAGATAGAAATGGCCTTCGAATGTCATAACTACTCCGAAAACAAAAAGGTAAAGCTTGCTGCAATTGAATTCACTGATTATGCTATTATTTGGTGGGATCAATTGTTGAAGGAAAGGAGGAGAAATTATGAGCAACCTGTTGAAACATGGGATGAAATGAAGGCCATCATGAGGAAACGTTTCATTCCAAACTACTACCATAGAGAGTTGTTCAACAAGTTACAACGCCTAACTCAAGGATCGAGGAGCGTCGATGAGTACCACAAAGAGATGGAAGTTGCTATGATACGAGCAAGTGTACAAGAAGATAGGGAAGCTACCATGGCTAGATTCTTACATGGCTTAAATCGTGAAATAGCAGATGTTGTGGAGATGCAACACTATGTGGAATTGAC
Organism: Erythranthe guttata; assembly: GCF_000504015.1. The sequence continues at coordinate 824,463 of NW_012192898.1, forward strand.
GGATATGGTGCACCAAGCTATCAAAGTCGAACAACAACTGAAGCGGAGGAATTTGGCTAGGAAGGGAACATGTGCAATCACTTCAAATTCGTGGAAGGCAGCACCTAAACGGGATGAATGGCCATCAACTAAACCTAAATTCGAACCTTCTAAGGATGCCAAACCAGCGACAACATTCAAACAAGGTAACACTGAACCCTCCACTTCTAAGAATCGAGATATGAAATGTTTCAAGTGCCATGGCATGGGACACATAGCTAGTGAGTGTCCTAACAAAAAGGTTATGGTGATAAATGCCCAAGGGGAGATCGAATCGGAGGATGAAAAGGAAGACGAGGTAGATGAGCTTCCATCTTTCGGAGATACATACGAAGGGCAATATGCTGCAGAGGGTGAGTTATTAGTGGCAAGGCGAGCTCTTAGCGCACAAGGTAAAGAAGAAGAGAACAATCAACGAGAAAACATATTTCATACTCGTTGTTTTGTAAATGGTAAGGTTTGCAGCGTTATTATTGATGGTGGGAGCTGCACTAATGTTGCAAGTACTGAATTAGTTAAGAAATTGGGTTTGCCTACCTTGAGGCATGCTCGACCATATCTACTTCAGTGGCTAAATAATAGTGGAGAAATAAGGTGACAAAGCAAGTGTTAGTGGCATTCTCCATTGGCAAGTATGAGGATGAAGTGTAGTGCGATGTGGTGCCTATGCAAGCATGCCATGTCCTATTGGGGAGACCATGGCAGTACGACCGCCGATCAACACATGACGGGTACACCAATAGGTACTCTTTTATCATTAAAAAACAACCCATGACACTTGTACCGTTAAGTCCCAAACAAGTTCTTGAAGCTGAACTCAAGATACAAAAAAAGAGTGAGAAGTGTAAAGAAAAACAGAGAGATGGTGAGATTGAGAGAAAAGCAAAGGAGAGAAGAGAAGAGAAAAGTGTCAAAACAAAAGAGAGTGTAAAAAAAATGAGAGCGCACGAGGGGAAAAATACAACTTCATGGCAAAAAAAAAGTGAGATCAAGAGAGCTTTATTATCGCAACAGCCCCTTATAGTACTTAGTACAAGGAGGCCCTTTTGAGTACTAACGAACTTGTCGGATCATTGCCGAGCAACGTTGTTTCACTTTTGCAGGAATTTCAAGATGTCTTTCCCGAAGAGGTACTGCCAGGCTTACCACCAATTCGAGGAACTGAGCACCACATTGACTTCATACCAGGTGCAACAATTCCAAACAGACCAGCCTATCGGAGTAGTGCCGAGGAGACAAAGGAACTTCAACGACAGGTTGATGAGCTACAAGGGAAATGACATATTAGGGAGAGTATGAGCCCTTGTACAGTTCCGGTGTTGCTAGTACCTAAGAAGGATGGGACATGGAGGATGTGTGTTGATTGTCGAGCCATCAATAGTATCACTGTAATGTATCGTCATCCTATTCCTAGACTAGATGATATGTTAGATGAATTCCATGGGTCCTGCGTGTTCTCTAAAATTGATCTTAAGAGTGGTTATCATCAAATTAGAATGAAAGAAGGTGATGATTGGAAAACTGCATTTAAAACAAAATATGGCTTGTACGAATAGTTGGTTATGCCTTTTGGGCTTACTAATGCACCTAGTACTTTTATGAGGCTCATGAACCTTGTTTTACGTGCATTCCTTGGTAAATTTGTAGTTGTGTATTTTGATGATATTCTAATTTACAGTAAAAACCTTGATGATCACGTTGAACACCTAGCACTTGTTTTAAAGGTTTTAAGGAAAGTGAGGTTGTTTGCTAATCTTAAGAAATGTACTTTCTGTACGGACAAACTTGTGCTTCTTGGTTATGTTGTTATTGCTAAAGGTATAGAGGTTGATGAGGAAAAGGTGATGGAGATTCGAGATTGGCCAACGCCTACATCGGTGACTCAAGTAAGGAGCTTTCATGGCTTGGCTGGATTTTATAGGCCCTTTGTTCGAGATTTCAGCAGCATAGCAGCACCTCTTACAACAGTTATCAAGAAGAACGTTCCATTCAAGTGGGGAGATGAACAAGAAAGGGCATTTCAACTCATCAAGGATAAATATATAGAAAAAACAAACTCATCAAGGATAAATTGACTAATGCACCATTACTTGTTTTGCCTAACTTCACTAAAATGTTTGAAATAGAGTGTGATGCATCAGGTATAGGTATTGGCGGTGTACTAATGCAAGAAGGAAGACCAATTTCATACTTTAGTGAAAAATTAAGTTGGGCAGCTTTAAACTATCCTACATATGACAAGGAATTGTATGGATTGGTTCGAACTCTAGAGACATGGCAGCACTACCTGTGGGCAAAAGAGTTTGTGATTCATAGCGATCATGAATCCTTGAAGCATCTAAAGGGTCAATACGAATTGAGCAAGCGTCATGCCAAGTGGGTGGAATTCATCGAAACTTTTCCTTATGTTATCAAATACAAGCAAGGTAAGGAGAACATAGTTGCTGATGCATTGTCACGAAGGTATGTTTTGCTTTCAACACTTAGTACTAAGTTGCTTGGATTTGAGTATATTAAGGACTTGTATGCAACGGATTCTGATTTTGGTGATTGTTTTCAAAATTGCACTAATGGGGCATACGGGAAGTTCTATATGCATGATGGTTTTTTATTTCGGGAGAACAAGTTATGTGTGCCACATTCATCTTTGCGTGAATTACTTGTTCGGGAATCACATAGTGGTGGTTTGATGGGACACTTTGGGGTGGCTAAGACTTTAGGTGTGCTGCATGAGCATTTCTTTTGGCCACGCATGAAACATGATGTAGAGAAAATTTGTGCAAGATGCATTAGTTGCCAGCAAGCCAAATCTAGGCTTCAACCACATGGTTTGTACACTCCCCTACCTATTCCAAATGCACCTTGGGTTGATATCTCTATGGATTTTGTTTTGGGTTTACTTAGGACAAAGAGAGGGAGAGATTCAGTTTTTGTGGTTGTTGATAGGTTCTCTAAAATGGCTCACTTTATTGCATGCCATAAATCTAATGATGCATCACATGTAGCGAATTTTTTTTTTTTGTGAAATTTTTAGGTTGCATGGCATGCCAAGGACTATTGTTTCTGATAGAGATGTAAGGTTTTTAAGTTACTTTTGGAAGACTTTGAGGGGGTAAGTTAGGAACTAAATTGTTGTTCTCTACTACATGTCACCCACAAATTGATGGCCAAACAGAAGTAGTGAATAGGACTTTGTCTACTTTATTGCGTGCAATTATACAAAAAAACTTGAAAACTTGGGAAGATTGTTTACCGCATGTTGAATTTTCTTATAATCGTTGTGTTCATTCTGCAACTAAGTTTTCACCATTTGAGATTGTTTATGGTTTTAATCCTTTGACTCCTTTGGATTTAACCCCTTTACCTTTGGATGAGCGTGTTAACTTAGATGGCGAAAAAAAAGCAGATTTCGTAAAACAACTTCATGAGAAGGCAAGGCAACATATAGAGCGTCGGACTAAGCAATATGTCAAGCAAGCTAATAAGGGACGCAAGAAAGTTGTCTTCGAACCAGGAGATTGGGTATGGCTACATATGAGAAAGGATCGGTTTCCTCAACAAAGAAGATCTAAACTTCTTCCAAGGGGTGATGGACCATTTCAAGTGGTGGAACGTATCAATGACAATGCCTAAAAACTTGAACTACCTGGTGAGTATGGTGTTAGTACTAGCTTTAATGTTTATGACTTATCTCTATTTGATGTAGGTGATGCAGATTTGAGGACAAATATTTCTCAAGAAGGGGAGAATGATGCAAATGGAACCATAAGAGACGAAGTCCACCAAGAGCCACTAAGCTTGCCAAGCGGACCAATCACAAGGCTTTGAGCCAAGCGTTTCAAGGAAGCATTATATCGGCTAATTCAAGAAGAAGTTGAGATGGCAAATAATTGGAGGCCCAACATGAGTTCAAATCCATGTACAAGCCCATTCACAATTCAAATGGACCCAAGTCAGATTGGAGGGAAGTCAATCACAAAGATATCAGTTATGGAAGGGTCTAATTGAAGCAATCACGTTTTTCAAGGCTTTGGAGAGTCTTTCACTTGTGCAATTTCAGCTTTAGAACATCAATATTCTGATTTAGATGTTTCCTTAATTTAGAATCAATAATTGTTAATTAGATTGGCTGATTTGTGGCTGATTTGATTAGATAGATAATAATTCCTTGTTCTTAGCTTATTTCGATAGATTAGAGAATATTGAACCCTATATAATGGGGCTAAGTTGTATGTTTAGCAATCAATTCAAAAATTATTTTGTGAGATATTAGTATTCTTCTTTCTATCTTAAAAGAGCTCTTGAACTTATCAAGTTATCTTGTGGCGTTCAAACAATCAGACTTATCATCCAGATTCTTGAATCCATCTTGAATTCTTGGTGTGGCGTCTTCGTATCCATTGTAACCTTGGTTCGTGATTTACTAATCATTAGGTCAAGGTTCGACAAACTTGTTTCTTTGGGGGGTCTTGGGGTTCCAAAACCATATATTGTTATTGGGTTTCGTCACATGTTGATGTAGTTCATATCACTTAGTATGCGTGTTCTCTAATCGTAGGTATCTCGAGATTATCAAGCTCGTGAGCCAGTAATTCACTTTGCTCTTCCAGCTCATCCTACTTCAACTACATCAGGTGATCTATCTTTAGCATCATCGAGTTGAAATCCATATTTAAAATGGAAAAAAAAAATATTTTATGTTACTTGTTTCTTATGTTATATTATATATAATTTTTTTTATTTCTTTTTTTGAAACGGAACAAGCAAAGTCCTATTAAACCGATTACAAGAAGGCCCAAAAATAGGGCTAAAAGGGAAATAAAAGAGACTACTATGCCTGAAAAGACTATATCTCGAAAACTGCTGGTATGCCCCCACAGGGGTGAAAGTGCAAATAAATAGAAGCTCCACTCCCAAACCGTTGTCTCGTTGAACCAAATCCGAAAATTGCAGAAAAGGCCCAAGGTGGGGGCCAAAGTGAAATAAATACAAATCTGAAAGAGCTGGGCTAATCCACCAAATAAAACCCATAAGGGACGATAATTAGCAATGCCCAATTTGTACTACAGCGATCCGGAATTTAAATTTTTACGGATGTTCGGAACGTGCAGTTCATTCACCAAAGTGAGCTCCTTCCCGGAGGCGAGCTTCAAAATAACATTTCCTATGCCTACAATGCCCGAGGTTGCAAAGTTTCCCATGAACACCTTTTGGCCATTGATTGGAGTGTAGGAGGAGAACGACTCTTTGTTGGAGCATATGCGGCGGGTTGCACCCGTATCGAGCCACCATTCTTCAGGATTTTCCACCAAGTTAGCTTCAAAGAATACAGCACACAGGTTGAGTTCGAACATGTCAATAGGGACACTTTTGTCTTCGACCATGTTAGCTTGCTTCTTTGGTTGCCACTAGCACTTCCTTGAACCTTCATTTTCTCGTTAACGTGCATGTTTGGTTCCATAAGATGTGTTTTAGCCTCCATTTGCAGCTTGCAGGTTTTTGACTCGGTCTTGAGCTTATCTTCTTCGATCCTTAACCTCACAATAAAATCTTCAAGCCCCATTTCTTTGCATTTGTGCTTGAGATAATTCGTAAAATCCTTCCATAGCAGTGGTAGCTTCTCGATCATTGCAGCGACTTGGAAGGATTCACTCAACATTTTGAAGTCCAAAAACTGTCCGACGATGAATTTCTTCAACCCGGCATCTTCGGTTCTGTACTTCTTTTCTAAGGACTCCCACAGTTCCTTAGCGGTCTTAATTGCACTATACACATTGTATAGTGAATCGTCTAGAGCATTCAAGATTTGGTTCCGACACAAGAAGTCGGAATGGGTCCAAGCATCCCACGCAATTCTTGTCTCTAAGCTAGCTTCGTTATTCGGCACAACGGGAGGTGCTTCAGGCACGAACCTAGCCAATTTGAGGTAGAAGAGAAATTTATGTTGCCAACGTTTGAAATCGATACCTTGAACTACTCCGGTTTTTCCCCTTGAGCGACGACAAGAGGGTATGGTTCTGGACGAAATGCCGGTGGAACAATAGGTGGGGGCGGGACAGGTGATGGAACAACACCATTTGGCGGCGGAACAGGAACATGTGAAGGTTACACTCCTTCCGGTGGTGGAACAACATTCTGGATTTGCGGTAGCGGAGGTTGGTTGTTGTCGTTGTTTCCTTCGGCCATTTTGCAGATTAATATTTCGTCTTAAGATTGTTGTATAAATCTGCTTGAATTGAATTTTGCCGATGCGAGTTGTCTCTGTCCTTAAGACGAAATTTACCCGCAGCGGTGCAAACGGGTTGGACGGAAATCGTCTCCCAAGATACAACGACAAAAACTTGGAATAAGAGCACTCCAAATCCCAAGCACGACGAACTGTACTTTGTGTAGAAATTTTCGAGAGAATCTATAAAGGGTAATCCTAACGTAACTAAAAAAGATAATTACATGTACTAATAAAATACTAATCAATAAACACACGGCTATAAATATATCCTAAATATACTATTTTATTTAATTAATAATAAATACTAACTAAACCAATAATTAAATAATAAACTAAATAATATATCGTATCAAACCACCTCGCTTGAAATGAACCTTGTCATCAAGGTTCGAGTCAATTTGGTCCCTTTTCTTTGCGTTTCCACCTATGTTTGACTTCATCGAATTGCATTCCGATTGAATCCAAAAAACATGATGAAAAATCGACTCTTTTCCAAATAGGAGTTCATCTGCCCGAACGAAATTTCTCATTCTCTTACCCGATAAATCAATCTTCTCAATTGTCTTTTCAAGTTTCGTCTCCCTTACAATCACCGTAACTTTTTCTTTGACCGTCTTTATAGAATCTGGCTCACTCACAATCACAAGCACTTGTTCGTTTCCTTTCTCCTGGAAGTCGTGGCATCCTTCCACTATATTTTTTAATTCTTTGTCCAGCTAGCTACTTAACTTTTCGTGTTCGTTCCAAATTATCTCACTTAAGACGAGTGATTCTTCAATCTCCTCATTGATTAATTCCTCGTCTTCATCCCAAGTTACTTCAATTAACTCTGAGAATTCTTCTTTCAGGGCACTAACAAGAATTTGGGGTTTTCCGAAAAAATCATCTTCGTCATCTCCTTCTTGTTCCAACGATAGGCTTGACAGCGACAACAGTAGTGGAGACGGCGGTAGTGGCGTTGTTGGCCGGCGGTGGTGGTCTCTTCGACTCTTATGTTGGCATCGTCCTTGAGTTTGTTCGAGCAATTTATGGACACCCCTCTTGAATGAACCTTGTCCTCAAGGTTCGGCCCAATAATCGTCTCTCTTTTTTGTGATTCCATCTATGCTTGACGTTAAATTTCTTCCGAAATAGCTCGGTCCGACGTGAGATACTAGTACAAGAAATTTTAAACAATTGTTGGGATACTGAATTACATCTCTTCACAGTTGGTAGCTCATCAACACATTGTTTAAGCTGGTCCAACAAACACACAAAGGCTTTTGGGAAAATTCTCAATATTTTTCCCGATAAATAAGCCTTTTCAATTGTCTCGTCAGATTTGTCTCCTTCACAATTACTGACGTTTTTTCGTCTCCTTTCTTTTGAACATCATGGAAATCTCCTAATATCCACTGTATCTGTTTGTTCTCCTCCCCGGTTAATTTCTCGTCTACGTCCCACTTTATCTCAGTTTTCTTACGTTTCGTAAAGAATTCTTATGATACTCAAGAGATCGTATCAAATGGTATCAAAGCGAGGTTGCGATAACACAGTCGGCCTATATATTACAATATAAATTACGATACAAAAACACGAAAATATTGTAATTACAACTCACAAAATTACGACATAAATTTCTAGAAGTAATCAACAATAAGAAAATAAAAGTAAGTCAAAATGGAACATTATTCAAATATTTCAAAATATAAGCTACGATACAAAAGATCAAAATAAAGCAAGTTAACAATTATACGAATTTTACTTATTAAATACAAGAAATTAAAGAATTTTTTTTTTATTAGTAAGGGGTCATTGCAAATAAGCCTATCAATGGGTACTTATTCATAAAGAGATCAAGAGAAAAAACTCCTTTACCAATAAGTCCACACATGGTACATATTTTTGTAAAGGACTAAAACAACCCTTCATACTTTAATATGCTCCAATTTCATCCTTAACTTAATTTAACCTCAATTTGACCACAAATTTCACAACTTATTCAATTTTGACCCAATTTTTTTTTTTCAAAATTTTTTTTTTCAAAAACTTTTGTTTCCCGCCGGTCTCTGGCGTTGACTTTTCATTTTTTTTTTCGTTTTTTTTGTTCTTTTCTTTCTTTCTGTAACTTTTTTTTCGTTTAAACAGCAATATTGTTGTGATTGACAGTAATATTAACTATATTACTGTTAAACACAGTAAAATTAACTAAACTACAGTTTAACACAGTAATATTGCTATATTAATCTCTAGCACAATAATATTAACACAACAAAACTCATTATTATTGTGTAATAGAGTAATATTACTATGTTGACCGTTCAACAAATGTAAACATAATAAAAAATCAAAATAATTTATATTACTGTGAGTGACAGTAATATTACTATAACAACAGTAATATTACCGTCAACCACATTAATATTACAATAATAGACAGTAATATTATTACGTTACTCCGTGAATAACTCAAACAAACAAAAAATCCAAACAAAATATTAATATTGATGTGGTTGACAACAATATTACTATAACAACAGTAATATTACCGTCAACCACAGTAATATTATTGTGTTTACAGTAATATTACAATAATAGACAATAATATTATTACGTTACTCCGTGAATAACTCAAACAAAACAAAAAACCCAATAAAATAATAATATTGATGTTGTTGACAGTAATATTATTGTGTCTACAGTTATTTTAATGTCAACGACAGTAATATAATTACGTTGACTTGTCAACAAATCAAAAAAAATAAAAAGAAACAACAAAAAATAAAAAATAATAATATTACATTAATTTACTGTCAACGGCAGCACAATTACATAAATGTATTGTCAACGACAGTACAATTACGTTAATTAACTGTCATTACAGTATAATTACGTTAATTTACTGTCAGTGACAGCACAATTACGGTCAACGTTAAAAAAAACCAAAAAAAAAAAAAAAAAACTTAAAACAACACCAAAAAAAATCAACGCCGGAGACCGCCGCAAACCGGCGAAAATATCCGGAAGAAAAGAAAAAAAAAGTCAATGCTAGAAACCAGCAAAAAAATCCGAAAGAAAGAAAAAGAAAAAATTGAAGCCGGTCAACGCCGGAATCCGGTGGTAAAATTGTTTTTTGAAAAAAAAAGGTTTTGGGTCAAAATTGAATAATTTGTGAAATTTGGGGTCAAATTGAGATTAAATTAAGTTAAGGATGAAATTGGAGCATATTAAAGTGTGCTCCAAGAAAAAGTCAAAATTGAATTTTTGTGGTCAAAATTGGATTTTTATGGACAAAATTGATTAAATTGGGGTTACAATTAAGAATTGGGTATAGAGGGTTGAGGGTAATATTGGCATATACATAAATGTTTCCTTTATTTATAATAAATATTAAATGGATGGGCTTATTAGTGAAATAGACATTGCCCATAAACCTAGAATAATAAAGATGCTTGGTTGGAGACTTATGCACAAAAACCCCTATTAATAATGAATATTTCATTAAACCTAGATAAGATACTTTTTTTCTGTAACATCTTTTTTTTCCATTTTAACAACATTATTGATGTGACTGACAGTAATATTAACTATACTACTGTTAAACACAGTAAAATTAACTATACTACAGTTTAACACAGTAATATTGTTATATTAATCTCTAGCACAGTAATATTAACACATAAAAACCCATAATTATTGTGTTATAAAGCAATATTAATATGTTCACCGTTCAACAAATGTAAACATAATAAAAAGCCAAAAGTATTTATATTACTGTGAATGACAGTAATATAACTATAACAACAGTAATATTACCGTCAACCACAGTAATATTACAATAATAGACAGTAATATTATTACGTTACTCCATGAATAACTCAAACAAAACAAAAAATCCAAACAAAATAATAATATTGATGTGGTTGACAGCAATATTACTATAACATCAGTAATATTACCGTCAACCACAATAATATTATTGTGTTTGCAGTAATATTACAATAGTAGACAGTAATATTATTACGTTACTCCGTGAATAACTAAAACAAAACAAAAAAAAATCAAAAAAAAAAAAATAATAATATTGATATGGTTAACAATAATATTATTATGTTTACTGTTATTTTACTGTCAATGGCAGTAATATAATTACGTTGACTTGTCAACAAATCAAACAAAATTAAAAAAAAATAACAATTTTTTTTAATAATATTACGTTAATTTACAGTCAACGGCAGTATAATTACATAAATGTATTGTCAACGGCAGTACAATTACGTTAATGTAATGTCAGTGACAGTATAATTACGTTAATTTATTGTCAGTGATAGTATAATTACCGTTATTGGCAGCACAATTACGGTCAACGTTTAGCGGCTGACGTAAAAAAAAGAAAAAACACTAAAAAAAGTCTACGTCGGAATCCGGCGGCGTAAAAAACAGACTAGAAAAAAAAAAGAAAAAAGAAAAAAGGAAAAGTTAACGCCGGAATCCGGCAGCAAAAAAATGTTTTTGGAAAAAAAAAAGTCAAAATTGGATTTTTGTGGTCAAAATTGACAAAATTGGGTTACAATTAAGAATTGAGTGTAAAGGGTTGAGGTTAATTTTGTCATATACATGAATTTTTCCTTTATTTATAATAAATATTAGGGGCTCTTTGATATAACTCCCTCAAAACTTATTTTAATAGGGGAAATGCCCAAACTATTTTGCACCATTTGAGAAAAACCTACTCCAAATTTCAGCCATCCATTTTTTCATTTATGTCCCTCCACCTTACACACTATCCCCATGACCCATGAGCCGTGTCTTCCCCTCTCTCTCTCTCTCTCTCTCTCTCTCTCTCTCTCTCTCTCTCTCTCTCTCTCTCTCTCTCTCTCTCTCTCTCTCTCTCTCTCTCTCTCTCTCTCTTTAATATTATTATTATTATTATTAATTTATTATTATTATTATTATTATTTTTATTTTTTATTTTTTTTAATTTTTTTTAATTTTTTTTTCGTTTTTTAATTTTTTTTCTCTATTAGGTATATTAATCGACTATGAAGCATATTAAATCGACTATGATGAATTATAGTCGATTAAGGAACCGACTACTAAAAATAACAAATCACAACTACAAAAATGCAAACTCAACTATATTTTACAAAAACAAAAAATATACAAACACTATAATTGATTATACAATTGGAGTCAATAAACAAAAAATCCAAAAAATAATTAAAAAATGGAGTCAATGAAGCATATTAATCGACTATAGTCGACTATGATGTGAAGCATAGTCGATTAAAATCTGCTACTAAAAATAACAAATTACAACTGCGAAAAAATGCAAAATCAACTATATATTACAAAAACAAAAAATATACAAACATTATAAATGATTTATACAATTGGAATAAATAAACCGAAAATCCAAAAATAATAAATAAAATTGGAGTCGATCAACCTTAATCGACTGCCAAAGCATAGTCTTTAAGCTTTATCGACTATGAAGATGTACATAGTCGATAAAGGTTTCAGCCTGCGCAAAATTCTCTACACACGCCGTCCTCCGCATAATCCACCAAAAAACCCTAAATTTGTCTCCCCATCGTCACCACACCGCCGCCACAACACACCATCACCACCTTATTTTGATATTATGACAGTGTTTTTATTACAAATAATTAAATAAAATCACAACTCGCACCACCAATCAAAGCAGAACCAACACCCATCAAGTTCAATTCCGGCGACAAATCGACAATTTTACCTCTTTTCGCCGCCGATGTAGCAATCGTGGCATTCGAACTCAGAATCGCTATCAAAATCATCATCATCTTTATGGCTTTTGCTAAGATCTGCAACAACACGACCCCAACGACGACGGAGACGGCAACGACGACGACGGCTTCAACGGAATTGGCATCGTTGTTCTGGCGGTGATGTCGGTGGTTGGTTCTTCATCTTCCGATCAAGAGAGAATAACCTAAAGAATTGAGATATAAAAGTATAATAGAGAGAAAAAGAAAGAAGAGAAGAGACGGGAGAGAAGAGACGGGAGAAGAGAAAATAAGATTAGGGTTTTGAAAGAGTATAGTAGACAATTAAGGGTAGTTTTAGAATTATGAAAATATCACTTGGGTGGAATATAGCTAAGGGGGTTTTCTCTAATTATTTTTGGGAGAGAGGTGTTTCCTTAACTATATTTCCTAGATGGGGGGTTTTCTCTAATTTTCCCTAAATATTAAAGGGATGAGCTAATTGGTGAAAGAGATATAGCCCCTAAACCTAGAATAATAAAGATGTTTGGTTAGGGACTTATGCACAAAAACCCATTTAAATTATTTATTTACATAAATGATCCACAAAATTAAAAATATTCTTGGATAAAAACCATCATATAATTAAAGGGCAAATGGCAAAGAGGGACATGACAAGAGACTTAAATGCATATTGGTCCAAAAAAAAAACGGTCTTTTCAAATAAACCCATCCCTATGTCTTTAGTCTATAATACCCTTCATAATATAATTTTATCAATTCCATCCATTATACTCTGACTTCCTCAATATTACACATTGAACCTGGATTTAAAAAATAATGACATTAACCCAATTTTAATAATTTTTTGAAAAATTATTTTTTTTTCAGAAAATAATTTTTTTTCTTAAATTTTATTTTTTCGGCCAGATTCCGGCGTTGACTTTTTTTTTTGAATTTTTTTTCTGAATTTTTTTTCCGGCAGGTCAACCACCGTTGACCGTCAATCTCCGGCGTTGACTTTTTTCTGTTCTTTTTTTCCTTTGAAAGAATTATTTTAATTAACATTACTGTCTTGGCTGCTAAATTACTGTATCGGAGAGTAATATAAATGTTTGGGACAGTAATATTATGAATATTATTTTCTCGAACAATAATATTATTGCATGAGGTAGTAATATTATGAATATTATGGTCATAACTGATAATTGAAAATTTGATTTTATATGTTGATCTATTATTGTTATTTTTTTAATTGAATCTATATCTTGAATTGAATCCTTTTCTTTTTCTTTCTGTCAAGGTTTAGGAAAACAAAATATTAAAAAACCATTGAAGATGCTCTCTATTTTATTAACATATTGGGAAATTAAGATTTATTAGATCTGTGGATTATACCTTGTGTGCGCATTGAGTGAATGTGGATGAATGTATGTTTTGTGTAGTGGTGAGTGTGTGTAATATAGTTGTTTTTGTTTTTTTTTTATGGTTGGTTTTTTTCTTTCTATTTTTTGTAATTGTTTGTATTATTTTTGCAATTTTTTTATAGTGGATCTTATTAATTTTATAGTGGATTATATTTAGTTGATTTTGATGATATTTTTGTAGTGAATTTCAATTTGAGGCATTTGAAAATGAATTTGTTTGAATGAATTGAACTAGCACGTCTTTATCTTCTTTTTTCTTCGTTTCAGTCTCTCGAGCAAAAGAAATGATGGCGCCGAGGGACTAGGCTGGCAATGCTTGGGAAATCGAACAACAAAAAGAAGAAGATTATATCGAGTATGCTTCGGGGTTCACTCGAGAGAAAATAGTATTTTTTATTGTCAGAAGTTAGAGTTTATTCACACATAAATTAGGGCTTCGGAATCCTTCTGTTAATCCATAATCAATAAGAGATATGATAGTTGTTGGCACCAAATTTCTCTTTGTGAAGATTGAAGAAATCCGCCATACGTGGAAATTAAAGATTGGCAAAGATTTGTTTTCCATGTTTATTTTGGAATTAATTAGAGTCCTATTCTTGTAATATTTTTATTAGGACTTAGATTTATTTCCATGTATTATATTCTAGTTAGGTATCTTTTGTACTTATCTAGAATAGAAGTAGAAATCGACTAGGATTCTATTACCTAGTTAATCGATTTCTTAGGGCTCAAGTTAGGTTTAAGGTGGTGGATTTCGTGCCTATATAAGGCCCTCAACCTCATATGAGTCCCATGGAGCTTTAATAAGAAAAATCCCAGCATACAGACTTTGAAGGGTGCAGCCCGTGCTGCAGCCCTGTCTGCACGGCAGGTGTGGCAACAGAACAGGTTTCTTCTACCAGGCCATAAAGAAGATCGGCGTTTCGGGAGAAGTGCTTAAAAGATCTCGGGAGAGGTCGATCCGCCGTTTGAAGGAAGTTCAACATTGGAGGAAGTCCAAGAGTGCGGAGGAGGAATTGCTTTGATTATCAACAAGTTCAAGTCGTGTGCAAGAACGGCGTATCACATAAAGAGGGAGTCTTTAGTGTTTTATTAAGTCCTATTAATGTACACTTAAATCTGAACTAGTTTTGTAAGTCCTCGTGGATGTAGGGTACATTTGTATCCGAACCACATTAAATTGTTGTGTTCTTTATTCTGCTTTTCGTAGATTTATTACTGTGACAACACAACAATTCTGTTACGTCACCTAATGTCGTAACATGTAGTCTGTCTCAACAGATGAGTGGACTTTGATAGGCATTCAAATTCAACAATAGTGACTTGTGAGCATACGTCACTGTTTAATCCTCAGCTAATGCAGATCGAAGAGGAATGTTGATGTGATATAGCTGTAGGTTTCTATTAGTGGGTTACGTTTTTTAATAATTATGTTTGTGGTTATGTTTGTCGTGGATTACGTTAATTCATAGTGGAATAATAAAAAAATACTGAATTTTGATACGTTTGTTGTGGATTACATTAATATCAAAGTGGAGTACGTAATTTCATAGTGATTTCTACGTTAATAGTGGCTTTCGATATAAAAAAATATATGATGGTTTTCGATGAGTATATAATAGATTTCATTTTTTTTAACTGAAAATATTTTTTTTCTAAAAAACTGTAATGGCGAGATTTGCATTTTTACAGATTTTTTAATTTTTAATATAGGAAAATAGAATACAACAATTTTGGTATTTTGCATTTGAATGGGTTATCCCTAAAATGGGATTTAAAATTTGGTCTATCCCTCTAGGAATTTCAATGAGCAAGTTTTATCAAATAACTTCTTTTATTTTTTTAAATATTTTTGTTAAGATTGTTTTTTCCGATCGCTGTAGGCGTTGACTTCCTTTTTTAATAAAAAAATTATTTCCTAAAAATTATTTTTGCAATTTTATTCCCGCCATTAACCAGTCAACACATACGTAGATTGTGAACACAATAATCTTATTGTCTTACATAATAAATTCTAATTGTAGCGGGACTTTTACTGAAATTGGCTTATTTGCAGCGGTTGTCTCATTTGTCAATTTTCTAACTTTCTAAAAAAATCGAAACGCTCTCAACTAAAAAAAATCGAAAACTTAGAATTTGAAGCTCGTTCGACAAATTAAAAAACGAACAACGACTTCTTCAATGGCTGATCCGAATAACTTTTATATGGTAAAAGGAAAGAAAAAAAAAATTAAAACTTGGTATAATCGTGCTATACAGCACGAGAAGTATCAAAAAAGGGAAAAAAGTTGGAGTTACCCGTGCTGTACAGCACGGGAACTTGGGTATCAATTTTCAATTTTTTTTTATTTTTTATTTTTTATTTTTTATTATTAATTTTTGGGGTCTTAAGATATAGGTCCCTGGTGACAAACCTAATTAGAACTAAATGACACGTCTAATTAAAATTTGATTCACATCCTTTATCATAATTCATTCCAAAAATGCCCCTCCACTCACAAATTCGAAATTGTATCAGATTGTAAATATTCTATGATGTACTATGGTGTACTATGGTATTATTTAAAAATTTTAATTTGCATTTAGCATTTTTGTTATTTTATTTTTTACACGGAATACGTTTCTCTAATCTATTTTTTTTTCTACATAATTTCGAAAATGATGATTTTTTTAATTTTTTTTTCCGGTCGTAATCATCTGCAGACACCCGTTGTTTCGTTTTTGTCAAATAATACAACAGAGTTTAAAGAATACTATGGTATGCTATGGTACACTATGGTGTACTACGGTATACTATATGATGTACTATTCAACAAAATTCAGTGCAAAAATTAAAAAAAATAAAATCTCAGATATGCACAACACAGAAATAAAACTTACAGATAATATACACAACACAGATGAAGCTGAGATTTACATTAAACAAGAAGTGGAGTTCTTGTAGCAAAACCAGCCCTATAATTATGACTTCTACTGATTGAAAGGTGAACATAAACTTCATGCACATCTTGTTTATAAACCTCTCCCCTGTCTCTTTCTATCGCATAGCACACGTACACCGTCTCTATAACATTGTCTAATACATGAACGAAGTATCCCAAAATCACTATCAGCAATACCCACGCCATTACCGCCAAAAAATACGCATCATCGCCGAGATGAACCACCGCTTTTATAACAACGCATACCTGCATATTACGAAAACAGGAACTTAACTAAAAAAAAATCGATTTATAGGTAAGTAAAAAACAAGAAAAGAAACAGATAGTACATACCCTCCATATTTTCGATTAAAATTCGGGTCCATATTTTAGTTTTTTTAAATCATGGACTTGAAACGTAAATCACAATTTCCAAACAAGGCGCAAATCTAATCAGAATTACCAAAGAATTACCAAACAAGGCCTACAAGTGTATATAAAACTTACTAGTACAACATAAATAACTGATAACACGAGCACAATTCCAGTGAGTATACGCTGCCAAATCCTACCTGCAAAAATCTAGTCATTCACCAATCCTAGCCTTCAACAAAATTAAACCCTAGCCATCGACCAAATTAAACTCTAGCCGTCATAGCCGTCGACCAAAATAATCCCTACCCTACATTCAAAAACCTAATCGTCCACCAACCCTAGCCGCCGAGCAAATTAAACCCTAACCGTCATAGTTGTCGACCGAATTAAACCCTAGCAGTCGACCAAATTAAAACCTAACCACCATCCACCGTAGATCTGACCAAATTAAACCCTAGCCGCCGTAGCCGTCGACCAAATTAAATCCTAGCCGTCAACCAAATTAAAACCTAGCCACCACACGCCGTAGATCTGACCTCCACCACCATAGTCGTCGTAACCTCATGCCTCCATAACCATCCCCTTATTAACGCCCCTCCACCGCCATAGTTGCGCCATAGCCATCGCCCCCTCAATAATTGTGGGAAGTGATGGAGAGAGAGAGCGAGAGAAAGAGAAACGAGAGAGGGAGAACGAGAGACGGAGAAAGAGAGAGAGAAACGAGAGAGGGAGAACGAGAGGGGACGAGAGAGAGAAAAGGGAAGAAAATAAGAAAAATAGATATGGGATAAACGTGTAGAATTTATGGATTTAAGTTGAGGGCAAATTTGGGATTAAAAAAAAATAAAGGATGTGGGTCATATTTATTTTTGTAAAAGGGATTTAGTTCAGAAAAAAATATTAGGGTTGTAACTCATATCTAATTATGTTTCCAACTAGGGACCTCTAGCATATTAACCCTTAATTTTTATATTCCTTTGTATTATTAATTTTATAATTTGGTAGGGTGATGATTGTAATTTTGACGAAAAATTTGACGATGAATGTACAAACGAGTACAATAATCCGAATATGTGTTATCATGTTCCTTAAATAATTAGAAAATTCGATATTTAGAAAACAATATTAAAAAAAATAAAAAATATTAAAACTTTAAGTTCCCGTTCTGCAGAACACGGAAACTTGAATAATCTTCAAGTTCCCGTGTTCTGCAGAACGGGAACCTCATGTTTTTTGAGTCCTCCGTTCTGCAGAACACGGGAACATGAAGATTATTCAAGTTCCCGTGTTCTACAGCACGGGTGATTCATATTTAAATTTTTTTTTCTCCGAAAATAAAATTCAAAAAACAGTTTGAAGGTCCCGTTTTCTGGAGCACGAAATTTTGAATCGCCCGTTTTCTGGAGCACGGAAACTCGAAGAAAATTCAAGTAATGGTGAGGTACTGGGTTCAACCAACCAGGAAAGCTGTACTTTTGGTATTTTATATATATTTACGGTAACTTAATTTTTTTTGCAACTTTAATTTATATACTATTTTTAACTATTTCATTTTTCTGCAACTTTAATTTATATACTATTTGTAACTATTTCACCAATTTTCTATCTAAATATTTTCTAAATTATCCTTAAATTTTCAAATGAGCTTTTATATTTGATGTTTTTGGGCTTTTTAACTATTTCACCAATTTTCTATCTAAATATTTTCTAAATTATCCTTAAATTTGCAAATGAGCTTTTATATTTGAAGTTTTTGTGCATTTTATTGTTTTATGTGTATAGTATTAAACAAAATAAGGGAGGTTGTCCTTAAATTCCCGAAAATTTATAGTCCGTCATTTTTATTAAATAAATTATCTTTTTATTTTTTACTATACTCAATTTCGAACATTTTTGGCAAAAATTCTGGATCCGCCATTGGGTAGGACAATATGGCACCGGTAGATATAAATATTATTTTTGATATAACTACAATGGAATCAAAAGTTCTCCAAAGGATTGAAAGGTTGCCAAAAATGTTGTGGAAAATCAAATAATTATGTTGCCAAAAATGAGCCAAAGAATATATTCCTTCGATACATCAACGTTGTGATGTTCCCATATATCTGATGCTGAAAAAGAGATGTCACCAATTTTTTGTCCGTAAAAGTGATGATTGAAATTATGATGAAGATGGAGTAGGAGGGAATCATCTTTCCCAATACCGTCAATTCTATTGTTTCAATTATCCATCTGTTGCAATAATACACATGTTTGATTAAAACATTTTCTTTAACATTAAACATGTATATACAACTAAAAAAGAAAGATAAAAGGAATACGTCTTAAAAGTTGTTTGCAGAGTTATTCTAATACTTGTTTGGAAGAGTTTGGGACTCATTTCTAAATTCGTTTTGAAAAAAAAAAAAGAATTTTGGGGTATAATTTAAGAATGAGAGTAATATTTGTTTGCATTTTGGGAGGACATAAAAATTGTTGTAGTAGTCAAATTATGTCTAAAATGTTAGTAAAATATTTTTGAGTAGAATAATTTGAAAAACAAAAAGGGGATGTTTGGTTCATTTCCAAAACCAATTTCCAGTTCTATACTATTCATAAAACTGAGATCATGTTTGTTTCACAACCCATTTTTTCTTATCAAATTTCTATTGAAAATACACTATTCATATTTTTTTCAATTTTCAAACCTACAAAAACCTACTACTAACCTATATATTTTATTCCATCAACTCATTTCTCTCTCCTCATTAATATTCACACTTTCTCCTCTCATTTCTCTCTCCTCATTAACATCTAGTTACACTCTCTTTCCTCCCCATTTCTCTATCTACTACTAAAAATATAAATAATAATAATACAAATAATAATAATAATAATAATAATAATAATAATAATAATAATAATAATAATAATAATAATAATAATAATGATAATAATAATTATAATAATGATAATAATAATAATAATAATAATAATAATAATAATAATAATAATAATAATAATAATAATAGTAATAACAACAACAACAACAACCACAATAATAATAATAATAATAATAATAATAATAATAATAATAATAATAATAATAATAATAATAATAATAATAATAATAATAATAATAATAATAATAATAATAATAATAATAATAATAATAATAATAATAATAATAATAATAATAATAATAACAATAATAATAATAATAATAATAATAATAATAATAATAATAATATTAATAATAATAATAATAATAATAATAATAATAATAATAATAATAATAATAATAATAATAATAATAATAATAATAATAATAATAATAATACTAATAATAATAATAAGGGTTAATATGCTAGAAGTCCCTCAATACAAACGTAATTTGAAATGAGTGACAACCTCAAATAGAAAGTTTTAACTAAATCATTAGTTCAAAACAAAATTTGTAAAATTTGAACCACATCCTTTTATGTTTATTTAACCCAAAATTACCCTTAGGCCATCTCCAACAGTTTGTCTAAAAACGGTTGTCTATATCAATAATATAACCAATAAAAGTGTTTTAGCATTCCACTTTTAACACTGCACTTAGGGGTGGAGATCGGACGGATCGGATCGGAAATAGGCTGTTCGGAAAATTTTCGATTTTTTTCGGAACCACAATTTGATTTCCGATTCCGATTCCGAAATTTTCGGAATGCAAAAATGAGTTCCAATTCCAAAATTTTCGGAATTTTCGGAAAATCGGAAATTTTCGAATCCGAATAAAAAATACATAATCAGAAGAAATGATTGAAAAAAAAAACAACAAAAAAATAGCCAAATCCCAAGAACCATCAATGGCTAAAATCTCCACAAATTACAACACATGAAGAACCATCCCGAGCGGAAGAGAGTTACAAAGCAACTCATCCTATGTCAAATATTTACAAAAAGAGCTACAAAAAGATAAAT
>NW_012192899.1:0-13323 GCF_000504015.1 Erythranthe guttata
ATTGATAGTGATACTGATACGGATACTAATACTGATATTTATATCCATACTCATACTCATACCCATACCCATACTCATACTCATACCCATTCTCATACTCATAGTGATAGTGATAATGTTATTAATACTGATACTAATATTGATACTAATATTGATACTAATATTAATACTAATATTAATACTAATATTAATACTAATATTGATATTGATATTGATATTGATATTGATACTGATAATGATACTGATACTGATACGAATACTCATACTGATACTGATGGAATTTATCAATTAATTAAGAGGCATTAATGGACCCGAATAAATATATTTTTTTCCGCAATTGTTGCTAACAAAAATTAATTATCATTTCTACAATGTTATAAATGATTTTATTTTATTTTGTCCTCACAAAATGAGTTGATATTTATAAGTTTCTATACGTAAATAATTGAATACATATGACAATAAATATAAGTTACCCAAATTTGAATTTGAATTTGACATTGTTTAAAAATAAATAAGAATCTGAAAAAAAAAATAATAATTGGTAAATAAAAGTCAAAGAGTTTCTATAAATGGACAATTTTTTTTGAATTCTTCGCACGTAAATAAGTAATAAATGAAAATTTAGTATTATATAATAAATACATATATGTGCAATATACACACGTTATTTTTTTGTATATTAATAATAAAAAAATATAAATTTCATAACATATTTAAATTAAAATAAATTTTAATTCGATTTAAACATCTAAGTCTAAAATATACTACATTTGCAAGAAATTGAAATAAATACAAATTAAAATGATATCAAAATATATGAAATGATGGACTTTTAATTGATTGATAAAATACACTTGATATAATCCATCTCAATCATTGATATGATCTATATTTAATCATTTCCATGTATGTTGATAAACTAATTAATTGATAGGTTCATTTGAATTATTAATAATTTATAAAAATATTATCCGAATAATAAAAATTGTTAAAACAATATTGTTGTTTTAATTGTAATATACTAATTTAAGACGATAAATATTCAAATATAATTAAATTAAAAAAAATATAAATATTCAAATTTTATACGCATATCCCAAAATGTTTAAAATAATTAAAACGAAATGAATATATTTTTTCAAATCATTCAAATACACTACAATTTCATAAATTATTAAAATGTATATTTAATTTAAAAACTTATTAACGTAACTATTTAATTAAAAATTTAAATAAAAAAATACTAAAAAAATCAAAATGTTACATTTTTCGGAAAACTAAAATTATAAATAAGATAATAGGTTTCAAATTTATTGGATGTAAAATATTGAAATAATATATATATATATATATATATATACATGTGGTAAATATTTAAACTAGTGTAGAAATGTTAAATATATAATAAAAACTTAAATACGTACCAAAATAAAAATGTCAACTTATCAATTGAGGAATACACATCATCAATTGAACTCCAACTAAGCAATTTGGAGATATGACATAGACATTTGTCACATGTCTTTCATAGAGGGCTGCAATATATATAATAAAAATATACAAATAAATATAATCCAAATTTATTAAAATAAAATCATAGATAAAAAAATAGATAAATAATAATGTATGTACATGTGAATAAAATAGATAAAAATAAGCATTATTAATGGACACAAAAATTAATATTGTAACAAAAAATATGAAAACGCTAAATAATGTATTAGATGCTCAATCAAGTTCATTAATCTCAATTTCTTTTTTATCAAAACCAAGCTTACAATCATCTCACGTGTAATCAAAAGATGGAAATGCATAAATATTTTTTTTCTAAATCCATCCTTACAATATTTGCAGATCATATTTATGTGTGTTATACAACGTCGCAGGGCTTCTCTCTTGCTAATGTCGGTGCGTATAACACAAACAATGCTATACATGGATCTCCAAAAACAAAAAAAACAAAAAAAGAGTTTTAGGATGAGCATCTTAGTTTAGCATGATTATAATAAAATATGTATATGAAGAGTGAGATGAATGAGTTGGGGTTGAGATAGGGGGTATTTATGCTTAATTTTCACACACTAAATAAATAAATAAAACGATTTTAAGGAAATCATATATTGTTTATATTAATTAATGTATATATAAATGCATATATACTAAAACATGTATACATATATTTCAGCATAATTGGACATAATTAAAATAAATGTAAATTGATTTCATAAAATAAGAAATAGACATGATTGACAACAAATAATCCGGTGATTGATTTTATTTGATGCAAATTCACATAACTTATTAATAATTAATTTGAAAGTCAAACTTTAGATAAGTTACAAATAATTATGGTGGTATTATTTTCATAAGTTATCAATATATAATAGATATGATATTGATGATATATATGTATACATAGATATGTATATATAAACGATTTAGATAATAAATGCACATCTGAATTTTAATAAAAAACAAAATATATGAAACATGCACACTATTTTTTTCTTTTTTTCTTTTTCGTATTATAGTAATAAAAATATAAATTTCATAATATCTTAACCAAAATATTAATTAAATTTAAATTTTAAACATCCAAGTCCATAATTATACTATTTGCAAAAGGAAATAAAATAAATCCAAATTAGTATGACACCAAAATATACGGAATGTCTACTTTAATTGATTGATTAATATGATTGGTATAATATAGGGGTTTTTGTGCATAAGTCACCAACCAAGCATATTTACTATTCTAGGTTTAAGGGCTACATCTCTTTCATCAATAAGCACATCCCTTTAATATTTATTATAAATAAAGGAAACATTCATGTATATGCCAATATTACCATCAACCATTTAAACCCAATTCTTAATTGTAACCTCAATTTAATCAATTTTATCCACAAAAATCCAATTTTGACCACAAAAATTCAATTTTGATATTTTTTGGAGGATACTTTAATATGCTCCAATTTCATCCTTAACTTAATTTATTCTTAATTTGACACCAAATTTCACAAATTATTCAATTTTGACCCAAATTTTTTTTTTTAAATTAAATTTTGCCGCCGGATTCGAGCGTTGACTGACGGTCAACGCCGGTCTCCGGCGTTGACTTTTCAAAAAAATAAATTCAAAATTTTCAAACGAATGTATGAAAAATTATGAAATATATATTAATTTATTAATATATTCGTTTTATACTGATATCCCAATTTTTTATTGAATGGATATTCTAATATTCCAAAATATTGTAAATTAAAAAAAACAACCGTATTCCTTTATTTTAATATTTTAATATTAAAATAAAATTCTGAAAATTATTTGAATATTCGTAAAAAAATTGAGTATCATGAATTTTTTCAATAAATATATTTTGAAATATTTCCAATATAAATAAGATATTTTTTTCGAATTTATAGAATATATATACATGTGGTAAATGTTTAAATGAGTGTACAAATGTTAAATAGGAAATAACTTTAATACATACCAAATTAAAAATGACAAATCACCAATTGAGGAATCCACCTCATCAATTGAACTCCAACTAAGCAATTTTGATGAATGACATAGATATTTGCCACACGTCATTCATATAGAGCATAGATCCTCTTTTTATATTATATATAGATTAACTTGAATCTTAATGTATTAAATATTAAAATAATTAACAAGGATCACCCAATTAATTTGCTAAAACCTTTAATATTATTCATTTATCTATTCTTTTAATTTATTGTATAATACAAATTATTTTTTATTTGAAATATATATTAAACATTGCATATTAATGTACATTTTGGTAGAATTTTATACACAATATACAAAATAATATATTTTTGAGTTAATTAAGGATAATTTAATTTAAACTTAATAATTTATTCAAATATTCTTTAAATTTTCTATTATACACATAAAAGTTTAAGAGAAACAGTTTCATTATAACCATTAACGTATGGACAAGAACCTATACAAAGATTATATTTGTTGGTAAATATTTAAAATTTTATTGAATTTAATTCCAATATTTTATTTAATCATTCATAGTACACAATAACTAGCAACTTATTTCATATATAATTTTATTTATTTGTAAATGAATTAATAATTTACAATTTTAATCAATTAAATCTTTAATAGTCTAAATTGTTCACTAAACACTACAAGAAAAGTGATTTTTAACAACTTCAATTTAACAATGTGCTATAAAAGCACGTTGTGGTATTATATATTTTACAACATTCTTTGAATGTATGTTGTCGTTAGCCTCAACATATCATATATTACAAGGTGCAGGTTTTGCGTGTTGTGAAACGTCACATACTACAACATGCGCAAGCATCTTGTAAATATTTCCTTTGTAAGTTATACAATACAACATTTTCGGCATCTTGTAAAATAAAATATCTTATAACAACATACATGAGTATCTTGTAAAATATGTTAAATATAACAAGATACGTAGGCATGCTGTCAAATAGTTCAATTTAGTATTGTAAATAAAAAATTAAGACAAAAAAACACATGTATTTTGTAGAACTAATTAAATACAATAGCATAGACGAACATTTTGTAGAATATTTTAAATATAAAAATTTTGGCATGAAACTAATAAAGGAAATAGATTATAATATAATTAATATATTATAAAAAAATCTATTAGAATAATGAATAAATTAATTTCAAAGAGGCGGCAAAACGACCGCTCTTATCTTTTTTTACTACTAAATCTCATCAAAATTAAATTTCCACTACCAGGCCTCTCTATCTTCTCGATTTCCTTTGAACCGATAGAAACCAGACAATCCCCTTCACTAATTAATCTATTAAATTCGAAATCTGCCATCATTTAGTTCACAGGCAAGTATCTTATATGTCGAATTGACGGGAGGCTCCAATTGTTGTCGACGGCTAGGTTTTGAACTTGCGTGAACTATTAGCCCTTAAGGAATAACAGGACACAAATCCAAATCTTTTCTCACCTCCCACATATTTCAAGAAGATGCGTTTCACAACCGTAGATACTCCAATTTTATTTCGTTGAGGTATGGTATATCTAATGTTTTCCTAGGTTTTTAAATATTATTTTTTATTGAAGTTCTAGGGATTGAGTGAGTTGTGTTTGTGTGCACGTTTTACCCATAATATTAATATGTGTGTTATATTTATGTTGCTGGTTTCGTGCATCAGGAAACCTATAAATCTTCCCTTCTGTCCTCTTTTTTTTTTCTTTTTTTTTTTAATTTTTAATTTTATTTTTTGTACTTTGCCTCTCTTAATTGTTATTATTCTCAGTATCACCTGGAAATGGGTCATTGGTCCAGTGAAAGCAAAATTGTACCACCTCAACTGCTATTGGTACTACTCTCTACCTTGTTTTGTTTTTTCATATACTTCATCCTCATAAATTAAAATTCTACTGTCTTTGTTTGTAGGTGGTCATTTTTTATTACATGTCGAAAGGAAGTAGATATGAAACTATATTTTGCAAGGTTAAGGGAATAATATATTTATCCAATATGTGCAAGATATATGATGGTAGGATTTGTTGAGCCTGAGTAACGCGTTTTGGCCTAAATATATGAGAAACCATGGAATTGAGTATGAAATGGCTAATATTCTTTTTTTTTTTTTTTTTTTTTTTTTGTTTTTTTTTGGTTTTTGCATAGTTGTAGAATACAACCTGTACAAAGAAGAGGCGATAGAGAGAAGGCTACTGAGAAGAGGAAGTTTCGAAGGTAATGGAGTATTTTTTATATATCTCACTCAAGTAAGAGTTGGTGCAATTTTTCTTTTTCAAAGTAATGAAACTTGTTTGTTTCTATTATGTATTCTCAGAACGAAGGGGGAAAAAACACAGAAAATTGGCGAAGTTAAGTAGCACTAGTCTTTCAGATTCAATAACTTATGGCAGTCCATGTGTGGCACTTGCAAGCTTGGCGATTGTGTGTTGGATTAGAAACTGTCTCGATTACATCAGAAATAAAGAGCTTCAGTTTGTAGTGTGCTCAATTTAAGTGCCACATGTTATAGAGCTAATGATAACCGTGATGCCGAGGAAAATATTCTAGCATCATTTTTACTACATAATCTAACGAAAGGTACAAATGATGACAATTTATTGGAATATACATTAGTTTATGTTTAACTTAAATTTTTGTTCACTAATTTTTTTCATGTATTAGATTACTTTACAAGACAATTCCAGTTGAAGGAAGAGCTTCTTTTGGGTTGCATCGGCAAACTCACTGGAGTTACATGGCTTTTTATGGATGCTAAAGAAACATCTGAAAATTCTCGCAAAAGAGGAAATAGTGTGATCTTATACCAGTTTAGACCCAAAGGTTTGATATTTACATTTACTCTTAATCCTTATTTTGCAAATATCAACAATTTATTTGGATTTTGCAACTTTCGTAAAGATCACTCCACATGTGACTCTAGGTCTAGATCACTTGGTTAACTTTGTATTTATGTGTTCACTTGTTGAAATTTCTTGTTCATTTGTGCATTTTTTTCTAATTTGATTTCTTTATTTGACTCTCGATTAACTATAAGTTGTTATTTACAGTATATTGATCCTATTAGTCTAACTGTGGAATATGCGGCGGAGCAAAACTTGAGCATTGTCGGGCTGGAAGGGAATTTAGAATTAGTTTGACGATAGATCAATTTGTTTTGTTTATTGTCTATACATCATTCGATTATAGTGTTTTTAGATAAATTCGTATTGCAAAGGTTTTGGTTTATTTGTATTTGGACAAAACTGAGATTAATTCAAAATCTATTTAGTGTATTTAATTTCATAATTTTATCAATAATTTTTTTTTGTAATAGTCAATAAAGCCACAACGTGCTAATGATTCTTGTTAAAACTCTATGACAAGATGCACAGTGTGTGTTGTTAAACATTCTACAAGATGCATATGAATGTTGTAAATACTGTGACACAACATGCCGTGTAGCTTGTCGTAAGGGGAAAGACAACGTGCATCACAACGTGCTGAACGGGTTGTTAAAAATCCTGACCTTTAACAACATGTCCATCAACAGCATGCGCTTGTGCGTTGTCAATACGTTTTAACAGCGTGCATCGCCTCTGGTTAAAAGGTACTTTTCTTGTAGTGAAAGTAGTAAGAATCACGTGCATTGCATGTGGTACTAACTAATATATATATATATATATATATATATATATATATATATATATATATATGTTTACTGAAATGAGGGAATTTTGTGGGTTATTTGCTTTATTTATATATATATATATATATATATATATATATATATATATATATATATATATATATATATATAATTGCAGTAGAATTGGAACATATGTCGTACAAGAAAAGCTTTGATGGAACATTCTCATCAGTAAATGCAATAGTGAATCTTATTACTCAACGGATATTGCAGGATTTATTTCTCTAGACCTCATGCAAGTATCAGTTATTCACAGCAATTAGTAGATTTTATTTTCTCATGTTGTGAGTATTGAAATATTTATGCAGCCATATATTGGATATTGTTTCAACAAACTACAAATATTGGTTCTCAATTCTATAAGAAACTTCACATTGCAAAACCGTTGATTAGAAGAGATATGAGTTATGAGTTTGTTATTCTTCTGAACAGTTTTGAAACTTCGTAATTGAACTATGATTAGTCTTACAATTAGTTTGTCTGAATTTATAATTAATTAGGAAGTATTTTTATAATATCACACCATTTATTGATAGGAAGAATAAGATGTTTCTTAGGAATAAAGTCCGAGTGGGTATTTTCCATAGTTTAAAAATATTGCCTTATTTTGACTAATGTTTGGATGAGTATTAATCGAATTAAATGTAAATGAACTCTAATAGCTTCCTTTTATATATAATTTATTGGTGTAGTCAAAATTGAGAGTGGCCTGTTATTATCATTTTTATTTGTACTTCCATATGTATTTAAACTGCAAAAGATTTTTTTATATGTACGTTCATATTTTTTTTACCATAGATATTTCTCTTTTTTTGGATGATAAAGATTCATTTTCGAGAAACAGACGTTAGGCGGGTGAGTTTCCTGAAAGCCACCATAGTGGTTAAGATTTTCTTCGGTGATGATATTCCACTGCTTTTCATCTCCGGCAACTATTGGAAAACATCGCATGTTATTGAACTACTTATCATATTGTGTATAAGTTCGAGGCACTTCACGATTGTGTATAATGGTATAGTTTTATTGAAGAGGAGGTGATGTGTTCCTGTTCAACAAGGTTTACCAAATTCCGTGTTTTGTTCTTTTTCCTCTTTTTCGATTTCCTGGAGAAAAAGTACTCCAAAGAGAAAGTTGTAGCAATTCATTAATCCATTATTATCTCTACCTTTTTTGGGTGTTTTATATCTATTAATTATTTGTGTTACTGGATTACTTTTCTACTAAAACTAGAATTGTCATTCTCAAGTGATTGTTACAAGCCATTATGGTGGTGTTTGCAATAGCTTTTGAAAAGTGATTATGAGCTTCAGAATCATTTTTCAAGTATTTGCAATACAAACTTTTGCTTCTATTTTTCTTAAAATAAGATGTTTAAGCTAAAATATAAAAAAAACTCCACAAGAGCAAATTCTCTTAATTTAAGTTGCTAAAAGTTCATTTTCCATGAAGTTTGCAAGCACCCAAAACTTTTAGAAATAAACACTTATCATTAACTTAACTCATAATAACTAACTTATATTTTTGTTTTTAAGTTTTTGTAAGAGATATTGCCACTGTCTGCAAACGTGTATATTAACACCTGTTATATTTTTCTCTTCCATTTTAATAAAAAAGCATTTCTTTTTCAGCATAATCTGTAGATTCGCCATAGCTCATATTTTTTTGTAATGAAGTCGATTTGCCAAAGTTCATTCTTTTAGAAATAAACATTTATCATTAACTTAACTCATAATAACTGATATGCCTAATTGGGCCAACCCAATGGGTCTACAATTTCTTTACCTACTGGGCTACGAGCCCAATATCGAAGACTAATATCACCGAGGCCCAAACACCTTCAAGTAAGGTTTGGGCCCAACAAAGCAAACCCAACCCAATAAACGACATATAAATAGAGGTTTTACTCATTTTATTAAGGTACGTCCTATTAACTGAGCAATACTACAATACGTATTCTCTGGACCATTTCTATGATCAGCACGTCAGACTTGAGCGTCGGAGGGGTTTCCGCCGGATCAACCCCCGGCGTAGTTCACGTGTGTTCATTTCGCAGGTACCTCAGGATCATCAAGTTGTCAAGCTACTGATCTGCTTTGCTCTCCCAGTTCATTTTCTACACAACCCCAGGTGAGCTACATTTTAGCATCATCATTTTGGCGCCGTCTGTGGGAAGGATGCAAACCAGATCACGTAGCCAACAAGATCCTCCTGAGGCGTCTGCTCGGAGAGAAAATGACACAGCTAACGACCTCCCACCTTGTGGAGGCTCT
The DNA here is from genome assembly GCF_000504015.1 of Erythranthe guttata. The sequence continues at coordinate 9,489 of NW_012192899.1, forward strand.
GGCTTGCCACCTCCTCCACATCCCATGGATCCGCCTCGCGAGGTTCAGGTGATCCCCCCTCGGGACCCACCACTCGCCGATCCACCACTCCCTGCTCCTCGAATGGTTCAAATAACCGAGGATGCGCTTCAACGCATGATAGCAGAAGCTTCAACTCGCGCTGCCACAGAGGCCGAGACCCAATATATCGCCACGATGGGAGCAAATGCTCCCAACGCGATACCAGCACCTGCTCCACATGTGGAGCCACCTATGGCACCACCGCCATCGACTCCCTGGGGGATTACATCTGCCCCCAAAATATTTCGCTCGCCAAGAGTTATCAACTCCCTGGGGGTATACAGTGCCCCCAAAACATTTCGCTCGCCAAGGGTTATCGACTCCCTGGGGGCTTACATCGCCCCCAAAATATTTCGTTCGCCAAGGGTTATCGACTCCCTGGGGGCTTACATCTGCCCCTAAAATATTTCGTTCGCCAAGGGTTATCGACTCCCTGGGGGTTCACAGTGCCCCCAAAACATTTCATTCGCCATGGGTCATCAACTTCTACTTGCTCCTCTAACGGTTCAGATAACCGAGGAGGCCCTTCAACTTATGATTACGGAAGCATCTTCCCGCGTTGCTACTGAAGCAGTAGCACAACGCATCGCCACAACGGAAACCAACGCTCCTCCTGTGGCTCCACCCATAGCACAACCTCAGAACAACAACCAACTTGCCACGTGCAGGTTCAGGTTTGACATGTCTCAGGACGTCACCTGACATCGTGACCGAGATCCCCTTCTAGACCCCCTCTTGATGATCCTCGAGGCTATCTTCAAGATGACACTTGAGGTCGCGCCCCAGATCCACTTCGAAACCTTCAGCAAGACCCTCATCAACCAGCTCCACCTCACATGGTTCAGATAACCAAAGAGGATATTCGACATATGATCAACTAGGCCATTCAGATATCCTACTTCAGCTACATCTGATGTCATACCTCAGGTACATCAGATGTCCTGCTTCAGCTACATCTGATATCATACCTCAGGTACATCAGATGTCATGCTTCAGCTACATCTGCTGTCATACCTCAGGTACATCAGATGTCATGCTTCAGCTACATCTGATGTCATACCTCAGGTACATCAGATGTCAACTACATCTGATGTCATACTTCGAGTACATCAGATGTCCTACTTCAACCACATCTGATGTCATACCTAAGGTACATCAGATGTCCTACTTCAACCACATCCGATGTCATACCTCAGGTACATCAGATGTCATGCTTCAGCTACATCTGATGTCATACCTCAGGTACATCAGATGTCAACTACATCTGATGTCATACTTCGAGTACATCAGATGTCCTACTTCAACTACATCTGATGTCATACCTAAGGTACATCAGATGTCCTACTTCAGCTACATCTGCTGTCATACCTCAGGTACATCAGATGTCAACTACATCTGATGTCATACTTCGAGTACATCAGATGTCCTACTTCAACCACATCCGATGTCATACCTCAGGTACATCAGAAGTCATGCTTCAGCTACATCTGATGTCATACCTCAGGTACATCAGATGTCAACTACATCTGATGTCATACTTCGAGTACATCAGATGTCCTACTTCAACTACATCTGATGTCATACCTAAGGTACATCAGATGTCCTACTTCAGCTACATCTGCTGTCATACCTCAGGTACATCAGATGTCAACTACATCTGATGTCATACTTCGAGTACATCAGATGTCCTACTTCAACTACATCTGATGTCATACCTCAGGTACATCAGATGTCATGCTTCAGCTACATCTGATGTCATACCTCAGGTACATCAGATGTCAACTACATCTGATGTCATACTTCGAGTACATCAGATGTCCTACTTCAACTACATCTGATGTCATACCTAAGGTACATCAGATGTCCTACTTCAGCTACATCTGCTGTCATACCTCAGGTACATCAGATGTCAACTACATCTGATGTCATACTTCGAGTACATCAGATGTCCTACTTCAACCACATCTGATGTCATACCTAAGGTACATCAGATGTCCTACTTCAGCTACATCTGATGTCATACCTCAGGTACATCAGATGTCAACTACATCTGATGTCATACTTCGAGTACATCAGATGTCCTACTTCAACTACATCTGATGTCATACCTCAGGTACATCAGATGTCATACTTCAGCTACATCTGATGTCATACCTCAGGTACATCAGATGTCAACTACATCTGATGTCGTACTTCGAGTACATCAGATGTCCTACTTCAACTACATCTGATGTCATACCTCAGGTACATCAGATGTCATACTTCAGCTACATCTGATGTCATACCTCAGGTACATCAGATGTCAACTACATCTGATGTCATACTTCGAGTACATCAGATGTCCTACTTCAACTACATCGGATGTCCGACTTCAAGTACATGAGATGTCTTATAGCCACGAGAAAACTCTCGAGTCGCTACTACGTCGCAGCGGGACAACTTCCCCGACGCCTACACTTAGCCTCGAGACAGCTCTTGAGTCGCTACCACGTCGCAGCGGGACAACTTCCCCGACAATAATATTTAGCCTCAAGACAACTCTCGAGTCGATATAACATCTGGGCGATACAACTTCCCAGTTACTACTTACCCGTGTGACAACTCTCGCGCTTCAACTAAATTGTGGTGAAACATGTCTCAAAATGCTCGGCCCTACCACCTCGCGACGAGACAACTCGTTCGAGGCTACCATGCGCAAACGCGACCTCCGACGCCCAGGCCTTGCGCTGCAATGCCGCGCACGCCCTTGCCGCCGCGCTCGCCCGCCGGCCTTGCGCCCCAACACCGCGCAGCGCGCCCCCTAGCCTTGCGCCTTTAGCGGGCGCTAGCGCCCTCGCCGACGCGCGCTAGCGCCGCACGCCCTCGCCGACGCGTTCTAGCGCCGCGCGCCCTCGCCGAGCGCCTTCGCCGACGTGCGCTAGCGCCGCGCGCCTATCCCTCGCGCATCATCGCCCTGTGCTCCCACGCCACGCGTACCATCCCCGCATCACGTAACTCCTCCTGAGCTGGGGGGCTAACACACCCCAAGGGTTGGACATCCCATCCCCAAAGGCTGGGTATCCCCTCACCTCTCTACATCAATTTCAGCGTATAATCGCGGAAGCTTCAACTTGTGCTACCACTGAAGCAGTGGCACCATACATCGTCATAGCAGGAGCCAACGCTCCTCCTCGTGAGGCCCCACTGGGTCCTGAACATGATCAATTTCTACTTACTTCTCGAACGGTTCAGATAACCGAAGAAGACCTTCAGCGTATGATCACGGAAGATTCAACTCGTGCTGCCACTGAATCGGTGGCACCATATATCGCCAAGGTTGGGCATCTCACCCCAGTGGTTCGTGATCCCTTCATCCTAAATGGGGGGCTATCCCATCCTAAAGTTGGGTATCTCATCTCAAGGGTGGTATACCTTTCAACCCCAAGGGGTTTCACATCCCATCTCAAGGAACGAGGATAATCTCCCTACTCAAAAAGTAGAACATCCCCAAGGGGGTGCACATCCCATCTCAAGGAACGAGGATAATCTCCCTACTAAAAAAATAGAACATCCTCAAGGGGGTTCACATCACATCGCAAGAGACGAGGATAATCTTCCTACTCAAAAAATAGAACATCCCCAAGGGGGTGAATATCAACCACCAAAAAAAAAAAAAGAAGAAGATGAAGAAATAGAAGAAAAAAGAAGAAGATGAAAAAAGAAGAAAATGAAAAAAGAGAAGAAGAAAAAAGAAGAAGAAAAAATATGAAGACAAAAAAAAACAAGGAACGAGGAT
>NW_012192899.1:14106-25453 GCF_000504015.1 Erythranthe guttata
AACTCCCACGAGGAGACCACTCGCTCCATCCTACGACCCGCAGCGAGGCAACTCCCACGAGGAGCCAACTCGCTCGGTACTACGAACCCGCAGCGAGACAACTCCCACGAGGAGCCAACTCGCTCGGTACCACAACCCGCAACGAGACAACTCCCACGAGGAGCCAACTCGCTCGATACTACAAATCCGTTGCAAGGCAACTCCCACGTGAGACAACATCCACGAGGACGTAACTCGATCAACTCGATTACCCTAGAGACAACTTCCACGAGGACGTAACTCGATCAACTCGATTACCCCATAGACAACTCCCACGAGGAGATTACTTGATCCGTGCTACTACATTATCGCGAGACAACTCCCACGAGGAGATAACTCGATCAGCACTATTACCCCGCGACAAGACAACTCCCACGAGGAGATAATTCGCTACTACATCGTCGCGGGACAAAACCGACGACTCAATTAACTTACATCGCGACGACCTTGTCGCGCTATGCGCCAACGCGTATTCACGCCCCTCCGACACACGCTCCAACGCGTTTTCGCATACCATTTAGGCCATACGCCAACGATCGACTTCTACAATTTTTACTCTCGACACGATTTGAGACCCATCACAACATGGCCCCCACATCGACTCGAGAGTGGGGGGCTTAATGATATGCCTAATTGGGCCAACCCAATGGGTCTACAATTTCTTTACCTACTGGGCTACGAGCCCAATATCGAAGACTAATATCACCGAGGCCCAAACATCTTCAAGTAAGGTTTGGGCCCAACAAAGCAAACCCAACCCAATAAACGACATATAAATAGAGGTTTTACTCATTTTATTAAGGTACGTCCTATTAACTGAGCAATACTACAATACGTATTCTCTGGACCATTTCTATGATCAGCACGTCTGACTTGAGCGTCGGAGGGGTTTCCGCCGGATCAACCCCCGGCGTAGTTCACGTGTGTTCATTTCGCAGGTACCTCAGGATCATCAAGTTGTCAAGCTACTGATCTGCTTTGCTCTCCCAGTTCATTTTCTACACAACCCCAGGTGAGCTACATTTTAGCATCATCAATAACTAATTTGTATTTTTTTTAAGTTTTTGCAAACACACCTAAATGTAAGAGATATTGTCACTGTCAGCAGACGTATATAATAACACCTGTTATATTTTCCTTTTCCATTTTATTGAAAAAACATTTCTTTTAACAGCATAATCTGGGAAACAAAGTTTAATTTCAGGAATCTAATTGTAAGAGTCAAAATAGGAGTCGTATTCTTTTCTGGGTTACGTCAGTGATGTCAAAAATAATAGGGGAATTACTCCTTAATAAACGTGTGTAGATTCTTTTGGAAGAAGGATTCTTTCTTCTCATACGTGCCACACACACACACATGTGGAAGTAAAAAGATGAGACAATCCATTTTATTTTTGGGACTTATTGTGAAATAATTCCCATTAGCTCGTTTATTAAATATTTTATTAGAAACACTAATGGTGAGATTATTATTAATTAATCAATATTAACAAGTTTTTATTATGTAACTAATATATATATGTGTATATACCGTTGTGTATATATGTATATATATACACTCTATATAATATAATATAATATACTACACTATATAATATAATATAAATATATGTGTAGAGAGCAAGTGAGTGGGAAAGATAGAGAGAGAGAGAGAGTGGAGAGAGAATGCAGCCAAAAACTTGTCATTTATTCATTAACTTGTACATCTATTTATACATATAAAGTGATGAGTCATTACTAACACTTGTCAACATATCATCCAACATTGTTGGAAATGGCTACACATGTCCTAACACTTGTCAATGGATTAATAACCCATTTGCTAAAGTCCACAATATTATAACACTCCCCCTTGGACGTAGCACTATTGTATCGACTGAATTGATGCCTCATTAAAAAAACCTTAAGCCGGAAAACCCAGTGGGAAAAACCGATCAAAAGGGAAAAAGAGTACATGATTCAAATCCAAGTCGTGTGCATAAGCTGCCTCGTTAAAAACCTTAGCTGGAAAAACCCAATGGGATGAAAACCAGTTGTAAAGGAAAAAAGAGTGCAGTGCACTATTGCTCCCCCTGAAATGAGCAATATAAGCCCCTAATATGGGCTATCAATCAATTTGTAGGTTGTCTCATTAAAAACCTTGAGATGGAAAACCCTATGGGAAAAAAACCAGTCAAAAGGGAAAATGAGTACAACACAACATAGCATTATATGCTCCCCCTGAAACCAATAATATATGCCTCCAAAATAGGCTATTTAAAAATCATAAGTTGCCTCGTTAAAAACCTTATGTCAGAAAAACCACATGGGAAAAAGACCGAACAAAAAGGAAAAAGAGTGCAACATTCATCATTCCGTCTTTGCTTTAGGCATTTTAAATCCACAGGATATAAATATCAAAATTCAATGAACCATAAAGATGACTTAGAATGTATGTTAGACGTATGTCCATTCCCTCATGGACAACCCTAGGAAACGAAAAATGATTGTATTCATTACGTGTGAATACATCTAATCATAATTAATCCCATATCATCATGAGCTTCCTTGAGTAATAAGGCCGGCATTATACCGTACAATTTTTTTGTCATTATTCCTCTAACGAACAAAACCCCATTTATATCCAGGGAATTTATATTGTTCGGAGTTGGTACCATTAATCCGTATTTATTTCATTTCTCTAGGAAACCAATTCCGATTTAATCGCTTTCTCGCATTTAGGCTAAAACTCGGCTCTTCCGACATTCTATTGTTTTGAAGGTGGTTCACTAGCATAATCATCCTGAAAAATTATAATTGCCTTCCTTGAGAGATTAAACTCTACAGAATTATCTGGAGTACGTTTATTATGACCCGTTTATTCAGTGGATTCAATTAATCCATATGAGTGTGAGCGTGTGCTACAAGGTACTGAGTATATTTATCCCATGTACTGCACAATCTTATCAAAACTATTTTGATCGAGTTTCTCTGGCACTATCCATTATCATATGCCCGGGGTATAGTTACTTGTGCAGAAAACATGCAAAATAATATTGTACGTATATAATAAACACACGCGAGACCATCTATAAGATGTGTCTGACAAAATTATAAATATTTAAGATATTGGTCCACTTGAAAGGTTGCATTGGTCCATAAGTATTACCAACCCTTTTGCACTAAAGGTTATATAATGAGATTTCTATAAATTACAGAAATTCTCTTTGGACATAAGGATCCTTATATCGTACGAATGTCCGTAGTATATTCTTTATTTCTAGCCACCTTAATATTTTATGGGCGTCCCCATATTAATATGCCAAAACCTGAATATTTCAGGATTAACTAGTTTATATGACATGGTGGTGTACGAATTGAAAACTCGAATTATGACACAATACAATACAAGAGCTAATGCTTTTAATATCATAAGCAAAAGAATTATTTATTCCCGGAGCCATGATCTCTACGGAAAGTAATATAGTTTTAGTTCGTGTTTTGCACTATATCATACTCAATAAGGTCTAGAACTTATCAATTTGTCAATTTGATCAATCTATCATCCCGGAAGATGTTTAAACTCGACTTCGAGAATATATATATTTCAGGGGAGATATGCAAACTCTACTTCAGGATTATTTCATCTGAAGGAGAAACTTCTAAAATCCGACCTCGTGAATATGTCACTCGAGGGTGATATGTAGCTTATCTTAATTTCGGGAATCAATCCGAGAAAGATAAATAACTCAATTTCAAAGTTCGAAATTATAATATATAGACAATAGTCTATTATATCTGTGTTTCACATGTACATCCATATTAAATAATATGACAATAAAATGTTAACTCAATCTTGGGAATTCAACATCCAAGAGAGATATACAATTTCAACCTCGAGAATTTCTCGTTCGAGTGAGTTTTACAAACTTGATCCCGGGAATTTAACATTCGAGAGATATGTACATGTTGCACAATTAGTAGACATATCGAATTGACTTTAAAATATTACCAATATCATCAGGGGTGTATAAGCTCGACCTTGGGAATATTTCTTCCATGGGAGTATTATTCACTTAAACTCGGGAATAAATCATCCGAGCTAGAGAGTCGTCGTAAATTTTTATTTGGGGAATATATAATTAAGCTCGACCTCAGGAATGTATCGTCCGAGGGAGATATTATAAACTCAATCTTGGGCATATGTCGTCCGAGAGAGATATATATATTTTATCTTAGAAATTAGCTTAATCTCGAGAATAATCATCCTAGAGAAGTATTTAAATTTGACGTCATTTATATTTATCTCGAGAAAATATTAAATATTATAGGCTCAACCTCGGGTATATACATCCTCCGAGGGAGGTATGTTCATAAATAACTATATTCAATCTCGAAAACCGTTACATCGAGAGAGTTATATCGTAACCATTAAGAATATTATCATGCATGATCTCAAATATATAACCTTTACTCATAGGCCAAAATATATTTTGTAGGCAATGAACTCATGAGTTTTAATTTATTTTAACCAAATGATTATCTCGGCGGAAATATTTGCATCCGCTCTGGTCAATTTATGAACATCTTGACGAGGATTATCTTTCACATCGTCCTTGTAGGCCTAACCCCATATTTAATTTTATAATGACCTTTCAATCCAAAAATGTCCATCGTTTATATAGGTACTGCACCCAATTATTTTTATTTTAATAGCATCATTGGCCTTTTAGGGGAATCACAACCTTTAGTGACTCTATGGGCATCACGCCCGAAGTTATATTTCTGGCTTCTATATCGGCCATTATCGGGGACCACGACGTCCACCATCTCTACAAACATTATGTTCGGAGCAATTATCATAACCTTTAAATCGGCCTTTAATTTGGACTCCTATGCGATGGAGTCATTTTCATTTCTCATTATCTAAATCAGCCCATTTTCTTTTGCTAATTTAAACATTAAATAAATAGATCAAAACTTGCACATGCCAATTACAAGTTTCTAAATTTACAAAATCAAAATCATGTAATGCAAGTTGAAAATTCATGGCCGAGGCAAGAGATAACAATCTTTTATTTTTCCTCATAAATTAACATGCACATAATTATATATATATATCCTTCATTTCCTCCGAAAATCGGTGGCGTATAAATACCTTCGTATTCGCTTCACCATTGGATATCGATGATCTGGATTTTATCAAATAAAATAACATAAACAAACTTACATAATCTACCTTTTTCCGAGCAGAACCTCGTGCTGATAACGTGTTGTGAAATAATTCCCATTAGCTCGTTTATTAAATATTTTATTAGAAACACTAATGGTGAGATTATTATTAATTAATCAATATTAACAAGTTTTTATTATGTAACTAATATATATATATGTATATACCGTTGTGTATATATGTATATATATACACTCTATATAATATAATATAATATAATATAATATACTACACTATATAATATAATATAAATATATGTGTAGAGAGCAAGTGAGTGGGAAAGATAGAGAGAGAGAGAGAGCGGAGAGAGAATGCAGCCAAAAACTTGTCATTTATTCATTAACTTGTACATCTATTTATACGTATAAAGTGATGAGTCATTACTAACACTTGTCAACATATCATCCAACATTGTTGGAAATGGCTACACATATCCTAACACTTGTCAATGGATTAATAACCCATTTGCTAAAGTCCACAATATTATAACAGGACTTTATTTGTTGTCATTAATTGGGTCAATTATTTTAGGGGTCATTACAAATAAGTACATTAATGGGTACTTATTCATAAAAAGATCCACACAAAAAATTATTTTACCAATAAGTCTACACATGGTCCAGATTTTTGTATAGGACTAAAATAACCCCTCATGCTTTAATATGCTCCAATTTCATCCTTAACTTAATTTAACCTCAATTTCACCCCAAATTTCATAAATTATTCAATTTTGACCAAAAGTTTTTTTTTCAAATTTTTTTCCCCGCAGGATTCAGGCGTTGACTTTTCAATTTTTTTTTCTTCTTCTGGATTTTATCGCCGGTTTCCGGCTTTGATTTTTTCGAACCTTTTTTTTCTTCTTATTTTCTTTCTTGCTGTAACTATTTTTTTCTCGTTTAAACAGCAATATTGCTGTGATTGACAGTAATATTAACTATATTATTGTTAAACACAGTAAAATTAACTGCACTACAGTTTAACACGATAATATTGCTATATTAATCTCTAGCACAGTAATATTAATACAACAAAACTCGTTATTATAGTGTAATAGAGTATTACTATGTTGACCGTTCAACAAATGTAAACATAATTAAAAGCCAAAAGAATTAATATTATTGTGAGTGACAGTAATATTACAATAACAATAGTAATATTACCTTCAGCCACAATAATATTACAATAATAGACAGTTATATTATTACGTTACTCCGTGAATAACTCAAAAATAAAAAAAATCCAAACAAAATAACAATATTGATGTGGTTGACAGCAATATTACTATAACGACAGTAATATTGCCGTCAACCACAGTAATATTATTATGTTTACAGTAATATTACAATAATAGAGAGTAATATTATTACGTTTCTCCGTGAATAACTCAAACAAAACAAAAAACTCAAAAAAATAATAATATTGATGTTGTTGACAGTAATATTATTGTGTTTATAGTTATTTTACTGTCGACGACAGTAATATAATTACGTTGACTTGTCAACAAATCAAAAAAAAAAAATCAAAAATAATAACATTACGTTAATTTACTGTCAACGGCAAAACAATTACATAAATGTATTGTCACAACAGTACAATTATGTTAATTAACTGTCATTGACAGTATAAATACGTTAATTTACTGTCAATGACACCACAATTACGGTCAAGATTTAACGGCAGACGTAAAAAAAAAAAAACAAAAAAAAAAAAAACTTAAAAAGACACTAAAAAAAGTCAACGCCGGAAACCGGAGAAAAATCCGGAAGAAAAGAAAAGAAAAAAAAAAGTCAACGCGGAAAAATTCGGAAGAAAAAAAAAATCGAAAAGTCAACGCCGGAATCTGGCGGCAAAAAAAAATTTGAAAACAAAAGTCAAAATTAAACTTTTGTGGTCAAAATTGGATTTTTGTGGACAAAATTGATTAAATTGGGGTTACAATTAAGAATTGGGGATAAAGTGTTGGGGGTAATAGGGGCATATACATGAATGTATCATTTATTTATAATTAATAGGGAAAATTACACCGACACCCCTGAGGTATGCTTAAATAACTTTAAGGTCCCTGTGGTATCGATAATTACACTCACCCCCTTGAAACATAGTTATAAACTCTAATGTGATAATGCATTGGATACGTTATTACGATAGAGTTCTAACGGACTTTTGGTTTCAGGCAGTGGTGGAGACAACAAAGAATTATGGGTAATTTAAGAAATATTGGGAGAGCCACGTCACTCCATAACTCCCCATAACTCTATGTTATCTACACCACTAGCTAAAAGTAATAGTCCATTAGAACCCTATCGGAATAATGTATCCAATGCATTATCCCGTTAGTGTTTTTAACTACGTTTTAGGGGGGTGAGTGTAATTATCGATACCATAGGGACCTTAAAATTATTTAAGAATACCTCAGGGGTGTGGGTGTAATTTACCCTAATTAATATTAAAGGGATGGGCTTATTGATGAAAGAGATATAGCCCATAAACCTAAAATAATAAAGATGCTTGGTTGGGGACTTCTGCACAAAAACCCCATTATTTTATTATGTTTATTTGAGAAAGCTCCCTAACTAATTTACATAATGTGGCATAAACCCAAACTTTTTTATTTTTTTAGTAAAACTCATTTTTTATAAGTTTCATTCCATATAAATCCAAATAATTAGTTTATATCTTTTTACAATTTTTAATCTCTAATTACGATTATTTTTATTTTTATTTTTTTATTGTTATTATCTATTCATTTATTATTACCAAAAAAAAAATTATTTTCTTTTTTCTTTTGGCGGTGACCTGGATAGTCAGAGTTTTGATTAGCTGGCTATGCATTAGTTGAGTTCGCATTAGCTGACATCTGAACTTTTTTTTGTAAGTTTTCTTTTAGTTCCTTTTCTCGGTGTCGGGTATTTTGGGCTCCGATTAGCTGACACCTGACTGTTTTACTGTTGAAGTCAGCTAATCGGAACTCCGTTAATCTGCCATTGGAGAAATAAAAAAGGTCGAATGTCAACTAATGTTAAAGTTAACTATTGTTGAAGTTAACTAATGCTAAGACAGCAAAATTACTGTATTGGTTGTTAAAAAAAACAAAAAAATCAACGTCGGACGCCAGAAAAAAAAAATTCAACACCGAAGACTGGCGGTCAACTCTGGCAATTGGCCAGAAACACATTTCGAGAGAAAAAAAAGTCAACGGCGGCAGACCTGTCGAAAAAGGAAAGTTCAGGAAAAAAAATATTTTTTTCTAACAAAAAAATGAAAATGGGGGTGAATGTGATATATTTATTAAATCAGGGTTAATGTGAAATATTGTGAAGTTAGAGTGTAATGAATGAAAATGAATTAAATTATAATATGAGGGATATTTTACAAAAAAAAAACACATGGGGATGAGTTTATTTGCATTTAAGTCGTCCTCCTTGGGGTTATATGCAATTCGCTCAAAAAAAAAAAAGAGAGATATGTCAATTTATGTTAAAGTTAACTTATGTTGAAGTTAACTAATGTTGAGTCAACTAATCGGTGTTCCGACAATCCACCACTGGAAAAAAAAAAATTAAAAGAAAAAAAATGGAATGTCAACTAATTTTGAAGTTAATTAATGCTGAGTCAGCTAAACAGAGCTCCGATGACCCAGATCACCGGCAAAAAAAATGGTCTGGTCGGGTTCGGTCGGACATGACCTGGTGGGATGTGATGGGGATGGGTTGGACTTATCTCAAATAAAAATATGTAGGGCTATTTTGGGAGTTAATGTGTTTATGGGTTTATTTGAAACGAAAGTTAGAGAGTGAGTTGATTTGTAGTAAAACATCATTCCATGGCCCAAGCTCAAATTCACCCTTATTGTATTTGGAAATTAGAATTAGATTAGGATGAAAAATGTTGTGATAAGGCATAAGTTTTACAATTCCATATTTGATACACCTCTCTTACTTGAGGGGCCTTAAGATATAGGTTTCATGTAACAAAACTAACTCGAATTAAATGACAAGTCCAACTAAACATTTACTTCACATTATTTATAAAATTCATTCAAAAAATACCGTCCGCACAGGAAAATGAAATATCCACCAAGTAATATTTCAACTTCATTTATCATTTTTTATTTTGCATAACATTTAATTTTTGCATCTAACATTTGTTTTTTTTTTTAATGTAAAATACGTTTCTCTCTTTCTTTTTCATTTTAGTATTTTTTCAGTATTATAAAAATCTAATTCTTTTCTTTTTTTACATAATATTGAAAAGGGGTATGATAGAAGTAAAAGAGCTTTTGATAGGTTACAGAGTAATTTTAAATATAATTTTAAAAACTCTACAATTTAACTAATTGTTTCATTTTTAATCTCGCAAATTGTTACATTTTTGTTTTTTTCTTAATTTTATCAACTAAGAAGCGACAATAAACCAAATGGACGACGACTATCCAATTTTCAAGTAAAATTCTCATTTATTCAGAAAAAAACTATGGTTATTCCATGTTGGTCAACACGGAAATCCTATATGCGATTCTGGATTCCAAATTTCGTGTTAAACAACACGAAATAAAATATAAAAATAAATAAATAAATAAATAACTGAAAACCAGATTCCGTTTTGAACATCAAAGGAAATAGCATAATTTTTATTTATTTATTTGAGATATATATAATTCAAGAATCGTAAAAATATAAAATTTGCCTAGAATATGTTATTTTGTTGAAAATTAGCTTCGAGAGATTTTTTTGATTGACGGAGTTTGAGGTACAGTAAGGTTTTGAAATATGAAAAAATAATAAATATTGAATTTACTATGTGATCTATCAAGTTTTTCTATGTGAATATCGTTTCAATATTCAAAATTATGAATTTTTTTCTTCTTTTTACGGCCGTAATCATCTATAGACATTCGTAGGAAAACGTAGAATCCGTAGTCACCCACAGCCATATGTAATCACATATTCTTAAAACCCTAACTTCCAATTTAGTCCTAGCCGACAAACACCTGTATTCAGTCATAGACATCTGTAGACATCCAATCGAAAAACTCCTCGATCTGCCCAACCATCACCACTACTCCATCTCTGCCACAACCAGAGCGCGCCAAGAATGCCAAGCACCCCACCAACTCCGCTAAGGCCAAGCACCCAACCTGCTGTTAGAGTAGGTAACCAACAAGCCAACATGTGGTTGTGGTCTTTCATATTTATTATGGTAATAAACAAACTTTTTTTTGTATTAATGATAAAACACCTTAATTGACATTCTATATCTTTGTCCCTTTGTCACAGGCATAGATATAGTCCTTACAGTTATTACAAGTACTAATAATTGATCGTTAGGATCGTGATGTAACACCACGCGCCTCCGATAATTTAATTTTTCATTAATTAACATATATTTAGTTAACGTGATTTTATCTCTTATGTGCGCTTATTAGTTTAAGATTTTATTTATGTGATAACCGGTGAAATTTCATATAGAATGCATTAGTCCGAAATAATTTTGGGACGAATTTAAATTGATCATCTTAGTTAATTATTAATCTAGAGATTAATTATACTCCTTTGTTTGCTATAACTTATTTGTTAGGAGAATTTTAAGATCACATATTTTCTTAAATAAAATAGAAAATTCCTCCTATTCATCCCTCAATTTTGACCATGGTACAACACAAGACCAAAATTTTCCTTGAGTACAACCCTTCTCTAGGTGAGCCCATGTACATTAAGATTTTACTTTTTGAATTTCTTTTTGAATAGTTAAATGAAATTGCAAAGAAGTCCCTCTAGATAATTCCTAAGTTTTCCTAAATTGCAAAAAGGTCACTCCCCAATTATTTTTCTTTAAGGTTGCAAGTCCCCCACTACTCTATAAATAGAACCCAAGCCTTCATCTATTTTCTCATCTTCTCTACACACTTTCTAAAGATCAAAAATCAAAATCTCTTTCTCCTCTTCTCCCAATTTTTGAAATTATAGTGTAGGAAAGCCCCAAGATCTCTCTTTCAAGAGTAAAATTCTTGGCCAAAGGAGTAAGTCTTCTTCCTCTTCTTTCTTTTCTTCATTTTTGAAAATTTCAAGAAATTAAGCTTCTCCTTCCTCTTTCTCT
>NW_012192899.1:30065-61106 GCF_000504015.1 Erythranthe guttata
AAGGGGAAAAAAAAGGGGGGAGACTCCCCCCTGATGAACCCGTTGTGAGGGACACACTCTAGGTTCCTCGGAAACTTCCATATGAACTTAAAGATCTCCGAGATTCTCGAAGTACGACATCGACTAGACACTCGGGCAGATATCTATGTATATATATAAATGCTTATGTGCAAAACATTATTTGACTAATGTGAAATGTTTATTTATTTAAAGTATTAATATGTCGGGAGCACAAACTCGATCTCAAAATGCCGCTACCGATCCGAACGATCAATCTCGCACCATAAAAGACCTCACCGCCCTCGTCCGAGAACAAAATGAACAAATCCAACGCCTTGTTAACCTCCAAAACCAAAACCCTCCACCTCCACCACCTTAATATACCGCACCCCAAGCCATTTACGAAAGGTTTCTAAGGATGCACCCCGCCGAATTCCATGGAGGTCTCGATCCAACCGTAGCCGAAGAATGGATCAAATCCCTAAAAGTCATTTTCGATTACATGGAAATGTCCGACCGAGATCGAATCCATTGTTCTTTTTTCCTATTGAAGAACGAAGCCCGTAATTAGTGGGAAGGTACGAAAGAAGGAATCGACCTAACAAACACTACTTGGAGCGCTTTCAAAATCTTGTTCTTTGAAAAGTACTTTTCCAAAAACCATTAGCCCTTATGACCTAGACATCACCGTGACTTCACTAGAGGACCAGCTGTATCGTGACCTGTCCCTGAGTTCCACCGAGGACCACCCCAAGGGCCAGTGTTCATGTAGTTCGAAATCTAGTGGGAGATCTGTGCATTGTAGTCGGGGATTCGATCGCTATAATAGTCTTGGATGTCCAGTGTGTTCTTATAGTTTGTAATCTCTCTAAGTCTCTGGCTAGAGCTGACTAAGTGATGATTAGAGAATTCGATTCTCTAATTCATGCACGTAACCATTACAACACTTAGAACGATCGCATAGTCATTGAATTACTAAGGAGGTCTCGATGAACCAATGCTTCTAGTTCAATCAAAACATATGAATCGAAGGGATCGTAATGTACGCTAACTATTTCAAAAGGTTCTTGCAGGCACTTCATTAGTAGTTGTTAGACGCCAATCTTGATTCGTTGTGTGATTAAGGTGAAACAAGCTTCATCTTAATCGTAACTCTAAGGAACGAGTTTTGACCACAAAGGGTTGTGGGCCCACGGCTAGCTTACACCTGAACCATCGAGGGTCACACTGCTCGTGCACATGAGATCTTTGAATGAACGGTTAAAGGTAAAAATGGTTTATCTTTGCATGATTGGAAGTCAATATGATTGGGTCCAACATTCGTAATTTGGAATTATGAATGAGAATAAGAAAAGGAAAAGAATAGGCGAACATCTTAGTGGACTTTCTAAATCGGGAAATTTCCAAATTTAGAAAGTGCACTGAATTAGGGTTTCCACTTTTAGAAATTTTGAAATTGAGAATCGGCACTCGTAATGACGGGGACATTATAATGATTCCGAAAATTTAATTGTTACAATTCTCCGATCATCGAATTGAGAGAGACGAACGAGTAAAAGAACTAACGAACTTAAGCTGTTGGGCCCGGTCCAACTTAAACCCGTCAGGGTTTTATACAAGACACTATAAATACTTTGATATGAACTACGCCAACATGTGACGAAACCAAATAACAATATATGGTTTTGGAACCCCAAGACCCCCCAAAGAAACAAGTTTGTCGAACCTTGACCCAATGATTAGTAAATCACGAACCAAGATTACAATGGATACGAAGACGCCACACCAAGAGTTCAAGATGGATTCAAGAATCTTGATGATAAGTCCGATTGTTTGAACGCCACAAGATAACTTGATAAGTTCAAAAGCTCTTTCAAGATAGAAAGAAGAATACTAATGCCTCACAAAATGATTTCTGAATTGATTGCTGAAACATACAACTTGGCCCCTTTATATAGGGTTCAATATTCTCTAATCTATGGAAATAAACTAAGAACAAGGAATTATTATCTATCTAATGAAATCAGCCACAAATCAGCCAATCTAATTAACAATTATTGATTTTAAATTAAGGAAACATCTAAATCAGAATTTTGATATTCTAAAGCTGAAATTGCACAAGTGAAGGACTCTCCAAATCCTTGAAAAACGTGATTGCTTCAATTAGATCCTTCCATAACTGATATCTTTGTGATTGACTTCCCTCCAATCTGATTTGGGTCCATTTGAATTGCGAATGGGCTTGTACATGGATTTGAACTCATGTTGGGCCTCCAATTGTTTGCCATCTCAACTTCTTCTTGAATCAGCCCATATAACGCTTCCTTGAAACGCTTGGCTCTAAGCCTTGTGATTGGTCCGCTTGGCAAGCTTAGTGGCTCCTGGTGGACTTTGTCTCTTATGGTTCCATTTGCATCATTTCGTAATGACGAGGACATTATAATGATTTCGAAAATATAATTGTTACAATTCTCTGATCATCGAATTGAGTGAGACGAACGAGTAAAATAACTAACGAACTTAAGTTGTTGGGCCCGGTCCAACTTAAGCCCGTTAGGGTTTTATACAAGACACTATAAATACTTGATGTATAGCTCTTGAACACAAGATAACTTGAAATACCTAACCCTAGCCACTCCCTCTCTCTCGGTCATTCTCCTCCCGCGGCCAACACCACCGTCGTCGCCGTTCGTTCACCGGAATCGGCCTCCCCTTGGCCGATTAATCGTGGTAGATATTTTTCCTTTTTATTCTTTCCATTTCGTTCTAACTACTTCGTGTCTAGTGACACGTTTTAGTAATTCGAAGTATACGAGATGAAATCCAAGAGGAGGAAGACCGAAGATCGAAGAATCGAGGAGCAGCCCCATGAGCCGATGTCACACGCGCCCCCACGCGCCGCCCGAAGACAGCACGTGAGCCACACGCGCCGCCGTACCTCAATTCGCCGCTGCTGCCGTTTTGCCGTTGCTGCCCCGGATTGCACGGATTGGTTTCCGTCGCAATCTATCTTTGCTTAGTGCGCCCACCTCACGCTTCAAGAGGTAAAGTTTCGAATCCATTGCCGTTAGATTCGGTTTTATTTAAATTAAGTATGCATGTTCGTTTTAGTATGAAACTTGTATGATTTTATGTGACTAAATGAAATTGTTTAATTACGGCGAGCATGTTTATTTGATTTAAACGCGAGCATGCAAGTTGATTTAATTTCGATTAAGTAATTAAGCATGTATGTTGTTTTTAATTTCGCTGGAAGCGCAAAGGTACACAATTAATTGTTTTCAATTATCGGGCATGTGTTTATGTGTTTTAAATTTGTTTAAATCGCATAATTTTTTTTGTTTTTCGCTGCGTACACGTGTCTGATTCCCAAAGGTGGTATCAAAGCTCGTTGCGCAATTAATTGCGTCGTTTTTAATATGCTATAATTTTTATGCATGTTCGATTTCTTAAAGTAGCGATTGTTGTATTATGTAATTGGGAGTTACATAGACCAATCCGAACCCTCTGATGAGATACAACTTTTTAATAAAATACTTCATTCTTAATCTAATTAAGAATTATTTCAAGCTATAAAGAAAAACTAATTTGTGGAATTTTTCTTTCCTTCTGCCAACGGTTGAATTATGTGTAGCCCTTTACTGTAGTGCAGTAAGCCGTGTTAGCGAGGAGTGCTATGGTAAAGTTAGCTGTAATTCAATTGACATAACGATGAAGGTAGCTATAGAAAAGGGTTATGCTAGATTAACGTGGTCGGCTAGATTAACTAGGGACTGCATTAGTTTGGCATAATCAAGTTCTATGAGCATCTTTGATTGGTAGGTTAGATTTGACACATGACGATTTTGAATTCGCGAGATTAACTTAGGTCATTATTGCCCTTTAGGGTCATATTGTGGATATGATTGATTGTGATCTACCTTTGGGCAAATATAATCGGCCTAGATTAACTACGGGTTATATTTGTCTATTGGACCTAAAACCCATTAAAGAAAAATCGGTTTTCTCGTTTGTCTACTAGAGGGAAGTGGAACTCGATATAATTAGTGGGAGAACAATTAAATAACATAAGTCCAAACATTTAATTATAACATTTAACGCGAATCTCTAATAATCCTCTTCTCTAAACCTCTCAGATAATCATGTCTAAGAATCCCATAATGTCAATCCTCGACAATAAACTCAATGGCCCTAATTACCTAGATTGGTTGCGTACTCTTAAGCTTGTGTTAACCGTTGAGGGGCGTCTCTATGTTCTTAACGAGAGACTTCCTGCCACTGTACCTGCCACAGCGACTGATGCTGAAAAGGAAACTTATGAAGCGTGGAAGAAAGATGACACTCATGCTAGGTGTTATATGATAGCCGCCATGGATCCCGCGCTTGCGAGGAAATATGAGTCTCACTTGCATGCTTTCGATATAAAGGCTCATCTCGATAGCATGTAGTAAAGGTTCATTAGTTTGGTACGGTGTTTATTGTTTAAGTAATATTATGGTGATATTCCTTTGCAATTATAACACAAAGTTGTATGATATGATTAATTATTTCCATATAAATAATTAATTTCTTAGTGTTCTTAATTCGAATTGTTATTTTTTCGTAGGGTGAATTTGAACCGGATGTTCCACCACATGTGGCTCGACCACTAGCAGAGAAGATGTGGTCCCAAAAGTTTAGAACGCACAAAAATTCAATGTGAGTTTTTTTAAAGAAAAATCCTCCACAAGCTGAGCCAAAAGGTATTGACCCAATTATTTGGAGAAAGTTTGTAGAAAATGAGAAGGACCCAAAAAAGGAGGATCAAAATGAAAACAATAAAAACAATCGAAAAAAGTCGGCGTTTTCTCATCGTCTTGGCCGTCGCACTTACGCTCAAAAAGAATACTTGATGGTATGTATCCTTTCATTGATTTCAACTTCTTACTTTCTTTTCTTGAGCTAATTTATTGAATTATTCAGCTACAAGAAAATTCGTCAATTCAAATTTCTCGAGCTGAATTTTGGTTGGCAGCGCATGAACATGCTGATAGGAGGATTTTGGAAAGTGCGAAAAGTAAATATGTATGTAATGTATTCGTTTGGTACTTTTTTATTTAAATTTTTTGAACTTCAAAACTTGTTATTACTACTTGTTACTTTAGCAATGAATATAGTGCAAAAATTTAGCATTAGCCATCTCTATATTTTGATTTACTAGGAAGTATTTGGCTATTAGTAGTAACACACTTTTCGCTTTATATTGTTTTACTATATGGTAAAATATTTATCACTTGATTAAAACAGGAGCAAGTAAAGACTGCTACCAGTAAAAGAAAAAGTCAAAGCTTAAGCGGAGAAGAATGTATGGACAGTTATGAAGACATTGATAATGACGAGTTAGCAGAGGTATTTGGAAAAGAGAAGAAGGGAGGAATTCGTGGCATAGGTTCCCACATCAGTAAGAAGCAACTAAATCATCTTGTTGTAGCAAAGTCCAAAACTTCAACAAAAAGATAAAGCTATCAAAGATGCTAATGATGGGAAGAATGAGATACTCGCAAGAATTGATGGCCTTGAAGGTATAATTCGTTCTTTATTTTCAAAAACTGACAAAATTGGTTGTCCACCTACACCTTCAAGTGAGCTTGGATCCAATTCAACTAGTCTTCCGATTTATCCAACTGAAAATGTGAACAATGTTACTGGTAATGTTGGTGCATCACTCCCCTCCCCAGCGAATACTGGCACTGAAAATCCTGGAGTGTTCTTATGTGATAAGTTCGGTCGAAAAATTGCAAAGGGGTATATTGTAACAGATAGCACATCTAAGACATGTCACTTCAAAAATGCTAGAAGTGAAGAAAAGAAAGTCTACATAGAAGAAGTAATTGATCCCAGCGCTCGTTTGTGGGATCCTCCTAAAGGGGGTTACGATACTTTGGCTTGCTTTATTCAAGGGGTTATGTGATTTGGTTAGAAAATTGGTTAGTAGGCATTTGAGTTTCTGTATTTTTTTTTTTTTTAGTCTTGCTCAGGATACTTTTGATATATTTGCACATGGTGGAAAACTTATTTACTTTCTTGATGGTACATGATTTTTTTTCTATTTTGAACAAGATTGTACTTAAGTATTGTTTTATACTTTGGGTTAGTTTTTATATAATGGTGGATAATTAATTAAGATACATTACTAGCTTGATGGAATGACAGTCTTGTATTTTTCTTATCGATTATATATATATATATATATATATATATATATATATATATATATATATATATATATATATATATATATATATATATATATATATAACATATTCTAACAGACTATCAATTAGTATTTTAATTAAGGCTGTTAGAATGAAAACCATTACAAACATATTTGTAACAAATATAAACGTTAGTAATATTCATTTTTTTTTAGTACTCTTACATCTCTAACGGTTATACCCGTTACAAATCTCTATAGAGTGTTACAACTAAACTGTTATAAATATATTTCTAATGGATATAATCGTTAGGATAATTATTTGCTAACGGTTATATCCGTTAGGCATTTGGCTACAGTGTTAGAAAACTAACCGTTAGAAAACTATTTCAAACGGATAATATTGTTAGATATAACTATCTTTCTAACCATTTTCGTATATTATTCTAACGGTTTGAATATATTTGCTAACGGTTAAATCCGTTAGCATATTTTTGCTCTGTATTTCTAACATGCATTTTCTAACGGTTTTCCATCGTTAGAAATATGTTATCTAACATAATATATCCATTAAAAATGTCTTAAATGGTATAGTGATAAGGAAGTTCATCCAAGAGTTGGGTGTCATTCATAAAGCTAGTTATCCAGTACCGTTGTACTGTGATAACACCGGAGCCGTGGCGCAAGGTAAGGATCCGAGATCTCATCAGAAGTCGAAGCATATTCTGAGAAATTATCATGTGATACGAGAGATCATCGATAGAGGTGAAGTTAAAGTAGAACGAGTCACCTCGGAAGAGAACGTTGCAGACCCCTTCACGAAGCCTTTACCGAGATCGGTCCACGAGAAACATCGAGAGTCGATGGGATTGCGATTAATGGGTAGTTGGCTTTAGGTCAAGTGGGAGATTGTTAGAGTAGGTGACCAAAAAACCAACATATGGCTGTGGTCTTTCATATTTACTATGGTAATAAACAAACATTTTTCATATTAATGCTAAAACACCTTGGCATTCTACATCTTTGTCCCTTTGTCACAAGCATAGATATAGTGCTTACAGTTATACAAGTACTAGTAACTGATCGTTAGGATCGTGAGATATTTACTTAAGTATTATAACTATAAAACGTGTTCCTAGTCGAAGGGTTACGCCACCATTGAGGATATCGGCCTTTCCCATTAAGAGACTAGCACTTAGTGTATGTGTACTGCATCTCATCAGTAAATGGTATTGTGATATCAGCATGCATAAGTGAGTGCTCGTAAGTTGACGAGTTCACTGAACTCCCTCACCCTAGAAATCTCTTAGTGGTTCCCAATAAACGAATAGAGATATCTATGGTATAGTTGTACACCATTAGTCCTTATGACCTAGACATCACCGTGACTTCACTAGAGGACCAGTTGCATCGTGACCTGTCCTTGAGTTCCACCGAGGACCGCCCCAAGGGCCAGTGTTCGTGCAGTCCGAAATCTAGTGGGAGGTCTGTGCATTGTAGTCGGGCATTCGATCGCTAGAAAAGTCTTTGATGTCCCGTGTGTTGTCATAGTTTGTAATCTCTCTAAGTCTCTGGCCAGAGCTGACTAAGTGATGATTAGAGAATTCGATTCTCTAAGTCATGCACGTAACGATTACAACACTTAGAAGGATCGCACAGTCATTGAACAAATAAAGAGGTCTCGATGAACCAATGCCTCTAGTTCAATCGGGATATATGAATCGAAGGGATTGTAGTATACGCTAACTATATCAGAAGGTTCTTGCAGGCACTTCATTTGTATCTAGGGAATCATGACACGTAGTTGCTAGACGCCAATCTTGATTCGTTGGATGATTAAGGTGAAACAAGTTGCATCTTAATCGTAACTCTAAGGGACGAGTTTTGACCACAAAGGGTTGTGGGCCCACGGCTAGCTTACACCTGAACCATCGAGGGTCACACTGCTCGTGCACATGAGATCTTTGAATAAACGGTCAAAGGTAAAAATGGTTTATCTTTCCATGATTGGAAGTCAATATGATTGGGTCCAACATTCGTAATTTGGAATTATGAATGATAATAAGAAAAGGAAAAGAATAGGCGAACATCTTAGTGGACTTTCCAAATCGGGAAGTTTCCAAATTTAGAAAGTGCACTGAATTAGGGTTTCCACTTTTAAAAAG
Source organism: Erythranthe guttata (assembly GCF_000504015.1). The sequence continues at coordinate 38,424 of NW_012192899.1, forward strand.
TTGGAAATTGAGAATTGGCACTCGTAATGACGAGGACATTATAATGATTCCGAAAATGTAATTGTTACAATTTTTCCGATCATCGGATTGAGTGAGACGAGCGAGTAAAAGAACTAACGAACTTAAGCTGTTGGGCCCAGTCCAACTTAAGCCCGTTAGGGTTCTATGCAAGACACTATAAATACTTGATTTATAGGTCTTGCACAATACACAACTAACACACGAAACCATAGCCACTCCCTCTCCATCTCGGCCATCTTCTCCCGCGGCCATCACCGCCGTTGCCGCCGCCAACTCGCCAGAATCGGCCATCCCTAGGTCGATCCTATTGGTAGATCGTTTTCCTTTTATTCTTTCTGTTTTATTCTAACTACTTCGTGTCTAGTGCCACGTTCTAGTAGATCGAAGTATACGAGGTGAAATCCGAGAGGAGGAAGATCGAAGATCGAAGAATTGAGGAGCAACTCACGAGCCGACGTCGCACGCAATCCCACGCGCCGCCCGAAGACAGTGCGTGAGCCACACGCCCCACCGTAGCTCGCCTAGACGCTGATGCCGTTTCGCCATTGCTGCCCTGGCAATCTTGCTTTGCTTAGTGCACCTACCTCACGCTTCAAGAGGTAATGTTTCGAATCCATTGTTGTTCGATTCGGTTTCGTTTAAATTAATATATGCATGTTCGTTTTAGTAAGAAACTTGTATGATTTTATATGACTACATGAAAATTGTTTATTTACTGCGAGCATGATTATTTGATTTAAACGCGAGCATGCTATTTGATTTAATTTCGATTAAGAAATTAAGCATGTATGTTGTTTTTAATTTCGCTGGAAGCGCAAATGTACGCAATTAATTGTTTTTCAATTATCGGGCATGTGTTTATGTCTTTTAAATTTGTTTAAATCGCATAAAATTTTTGTTTTTCGTTGCGTACACGTGTCCTATTCCCAACAGACATTGCATTATTTATGGTAATTAAAAAATGCTTTGGATTTATCTTGAAATTGGAAAAATATTTTGGGCATCTTAATTGAACATGTGTCATTAGGGGGTTTTGTCAAATTACCCCATAATTAAAAGATTATATTTGACTTGTCATTTAGTTCAAATTAGGTTCGTCTTGAGGGGCTCATAAAATAGATTTTTATATAATGAAAAAATACGAAAAATAAAAAAAAAAATTAAATAATACCATAGTTCATTGTAAAAATTAAAAAGAATGCTAGATGCAAACTTAAAAATATTAAATAATACAATAGTTCATCATAGTATATTTATAATCTACTGTAATTTCGAATTTGTGAGTGGAGGTGCATTTTTTGAATGAATTTAACAAAGGATGTGAAGCAAATATTAGGTAGACTTGTCATTTAGTTCTAATAAGGTTTGTCACTAGTGACTTATATCTTAAGACCCCTATAAATAAAGGCAAAATTAATGTATATAATAAAATTACCCCTAACCATTTAAACTCAATTCCTAATTGTAACACCAATTTAACTTCAATTTCATCAATTTTAACCACAAAAATCCAATTTTGAATTTTTTTTTTTAAATTATGGTATTTTTTTTTACGCCAGTTTCCGGCGTTGAAAAACCAATAAAAAAAGTTTAAAAAAAGAAAAAGTCAAAATTTAATTTTTGTAGTCAAATTTATGAAACTGAAGTTAAATAAGGCACTCAACGCCGGTCTCTGGTGTTGATTTTTTTTTATTTTTTATGTCTGTTTTTTCCGCCGCCAGTTTCCAGCGTTGAATTTTTTTTTTTTCTAATATTTTTATTCGCTTTCATTAACGTTCGCAGCTGAATGTTGGTTGTAATGTACTTAGAGGTGCAAGTTGGAACGGAAATTTCAATTTCCGCCGGTTCCGATCCGAAAAGTTTCGATTTTGGAAAAACTTTTTTCATTCTGACTTCCGAAATTCCAATTTCCGATTTCTTCCAAAAAAAAATTTGGATTGGAATTGGAATCATATAAAAAATATTGGAATTTCTGATTTGCGATCTGATTTAATTTCCGAAAAATTTCGATTTTTTGCCGAAAAATGCACCTATAAAATGTATTGTATAATACTTTTTTTTTCCTGAAGCATTAATTTTATTTAGGTTTTATTTTAGGATTTTGACATATTGAATTGTTGTCGGAAGTTTTATTGAATATTATGATGTGGTTTATTTTTATTTTTATTTTTGGACTGAAATTTAGTAGTTATAAGTTTTACGTTTATCGACATGGAGGTTCTTATTTTTGGAAAATTATGAAATTTTCAGAGAATTTCTGCCAAGTTTTGAAATTTTATAACTTATGTGATTTTCCAAATTCTTGCGAAATTCTCCGGCCTTTTGGAATTGGAATGAATTTTTTAATTCCGAAAATTCTGGAATTGGAATTGGAATTGATTTTGTACTTCCGAAATTGTTTGAATTTTTTTCAGAAAAGGCTAATTCCTATCCGATCCATCCGACTTTCGCCCCTAATTGTATTGTCATTAACACTAATTATACTATCGTCGACAGTAACATTTATGTAAATGTACTATAGGTAACAATACAATTACTGTAAACCACATTAATATCATTATTTTTTGGCTTTTATTATTTTGTTTGATATGTGACAAGTAACATAATAATATTAATGTCGTTAACAGTAAAGTTACTCTAAAACAACAATATTACTGTCAACCGCATCAATATTATTTTTTTTTTTGCCTTTTTATTTTCTTTGATTTGTTGATCGATTAACGTAATAATATTATTGTCTACTATTGTAATATTATTGTTGTTGACGATAATATTACTCTCGTCACTGTAATATTACTGTGGCTGACAGTAATATTACTGTCAACCTCATCAGTATTAATTATTTTGGCTTTTTATTATGTTTGCTTGTTGAACTGTCAACATATTAATATTAGTCTATACAATTATAGTTATTTTTGTTGTGTTAATATTACTGTGTTCGAGAGTAATATAACAATATTATTGTGTTAAATTGTAATATAGTTAATATTACTCTGTTAAATAGTATACAATTAATATGACTGCCAACCACAACAATATTACTGTTTAAATGGCCCAAAAAATGCTGAAGAAAAAAAAATCAAAAAAAAATCGAAATCGGTGGAAAAGTAAACCAAAAAAAAAAAAAAGTCAACGAGGGTGACAGGAAAAATATGGGTCAAAATTGAATAATTGGTGAAATTTGGGGTCAAATGGGGTTAAATTTAATAAAATGATGAAATTGAAGTATATTAAAATGTTATGGGATATTTTAGTGTTTTACACACCTCTAGACAAATGTCTGCATTTTTTTGTAAAAGAGTTTTTTGTTTGGACCCATTTTATGAATAAGTCCATGATGGGCTTTTTTTGTAATAGACCCTAGTAAATAAATTAGGGGTAATATGCTAGAGGTCCCTAGTTGGAAACATAATTAGATGTGGAATACAACCTTAATATTATTTTATGAACTAAATCCTTTTTAGAAAAATAAATGTGAGTCACATCCTCAATTTTTTTATCCCTAATTTACCCTTAACCTAAATCCATAAATTCTAAAGTCACGTTCTCTCATATTTATTTTTCTTTTTTCTTCTGTCTCTCAATCTCGCTCTCTCTGTCTCGTCTATTTCTCTCGCTCTCTCTCACAATTTTTATTTCTCTATTTTTCGATATCGCTGTCTCTCTGTCTCTTTCGTTCTCCACCACTCCAATCCACTATTGAGGGGGCGGTGGTTATGGCGGTGGTTATGGCGGTGGAGACGGCCACAATAAGCGGATGGTTGTAGAAAGGAAAGGAGACGACGACTATGGTGGTTTAAGGTCAGATCTATGGTGGAAGGCGCGGCGACGGTGTTGGGCATGGATGATGGCGTGATGGAGGCGCTCGGTGATGGCGTGGTGGTGGTGGGTGGTGGTGGATGGTGGTGATGGTGGATGGTGGTGGATGGAGGAGTGGATCTAGGGTTTGGTGGGAAAAATTAAAAAAAAAAAATCGATTTGGATGTCTATGGGTCTGGCTGCTAGGGTTTGTAGGAGGAGTTAGGGTTTCAAGTTGTCTTAGGGTTTCAAGATGTCTATGGATTACTACGGCTTCCTATGTGTTTCTAAAGATGTCTACGACTAAAAAAATTAAAAAAATCATAATTTCTCACTTTATGTAGAAAAGAAGGGGAAAAAAATGGATTGTTATAAAAGGAAAAAATACGGGGAAAAAAAACGTGTTTCACGTAAAAATTAAAAAAAAATGTTAGATGCAAACTTAAAAATGTTAAATAATACCATAGTTCATCGTAGTATATTTACAATTTGGTGTAATTTCGAATTTGTGGGTGGAGGGGCATTTTTGGAATGAATTTAATAAAGGATGTGAAGCAAATTCTAGTTAGACTTGTCATTTAGTTCTAATAAGGTTTGTCGCCAGGGACTTATATCTTAAGGCCCCAATAAATTAAGTAAACAGTAAAATTAAACGGGTAATTGGTACTTTGCACCCTCAAATTACATACGTTTGGCACTTTGCACCTTTAAATTAAATAAATGACAGAATACATCTTCCAATTATAATTTACTTGGCACCTTGCACTCTAATTCACTTTTTGACTTAAAAAGTGAATCCGCTATTTGTTATGTGAGATGTGAAAAAGAGTTGCATATTTTTCTTTCTTTTATTCCTCACAAACTCTTTTTCTCCATAGTTTCTTAGATGAGTATAAGATTAGTGTCGACTCCAAGAATACAACAACTATTTCAACCACCTGCCCTTACCCGCAGGGGCGGATCCACCTATGGTCTAGGGTGTGCAGTTGCACACCCTTGGGTTTGGACAAATATTACTGTTATAGATAATTTGACAACAAAGGCTGTTGGTTGAGGTGGTAAAGATATTCTAACTCCACTAATAGGTCATGGGTTCGATTCCCCACTCTCTCAAAAACTGACTTCTTTTCAAATCTTAACATTTTCACATTTTTTTCTCTTTTAAATATTCCACAATTCACCCAAAAATTTTAAATTGTAAATTTTTGGTCCACTAATTTTAACATTTTCACATTTTTTCTCTTTAAATATTTCCACAATTCACCCAAAATTTGTAAATTGTAAATTTTTAGTCCACTATTTTTATAAAGTGATATTTAAATTTTTTATTCTACAATTTCGAACCCGTAGGTTTTCTCTTCTCTTTTTAATTAAATATTTACTCTATAAGAATATAAAAACTCATTTTATTTTCATGATAGTTTAAATACAGTGTATTTTGATTATTCCATTTGTCACTTTGACAGACCGCATGTTTTATTTACTAGCTCAAAATCTTCTTCAAGATCTTTACATGTGTTTCTTGAAACTAAAACCCTCTAGGCATCTGATGCTTTGACCAGTTAATGTAACGAAAACCATGAAAAGTAAACATTTTTACAATAACCAAAATATATGCATAATTAAAAGGGAAAAAAAATGAGATGCCAAAAAAGAAAAAGAAATGAAAAAAAAAAAACACTTTCCACCAGAAAGGGGAAAAAACCTAAGAATATGGCTAGGGCTTGGGATCCCTAAGGCGGGAAACGAAATTGAGCCATTTTTAGTTTATTTTTTCTACTAAATAAATCAATATATAATATTTTCAAATGATATAGTTGGAATCTTTTTTTACGAAATTGAGGCCTTTTTATTTTTAATAATTATTTAACTAAAAAGGTATTATTTTTGTTGTTCTGGGTTCTTTCATTATGGGATTCGGATATGTGAAATGAAGGAGATGAAAGATATAAAAGCTTATGAGGAATAATGAAAGGCAAATTTACTTATCTTCAACAGGTAACATGTCACTTTTTAAGTCAAAAAGTGGGGAAAATTACAGTTTATGTCCCTAAACTTTACCACTAAAACGATTTATGTCCTCAAACTTTTTCATCCACCAAATATGTACTCAAACTTACCACTTTTTAATAATTTATGTTCTGCCGTCAACTCCGTCAATTAACTTAGACGGAAAAATCACGTGCGGTGCACGTGATATCATCTGACCGTTAAATGCTTATATGGCTGACACACTGAGATGACGTGGCCGAAAAAATGACATGGAGTGACGTGTGGTTCTCTCCCTCTATTTCAATTTTAAAATTCCAAATTTGTTATTAAAATTCCCAATTTCGCATTCCCCCTATTTCATTGAATCGAATGCATAAACCCTAACCCTCAAATTATACTCATATTCTACACTACAACATACAATTTGATTGAAATCGAAACTACCACCTCCCATATCCCCATAACGAAGTTCAAAGATATCAACTTCAAAGAAATTTACCGAAATTGAAAATTGTTGCTCCATTGTGATGTTCTAGCTCTACAAATGTTTGAAATTTGCGAAATTATGGTTGGGCAATCCTATTGTTGCGGAATTTCACCTCAATTCGGTGCTTCGAACGAGGAATTTAGGGGTTAGGGTTTCTGCATTCGGTTCAATGAAATAAGGGGATGAGAAATTGGGGATTTTAATGATAAATTGGGAATTTTAATGATAAATTTGGAATTTTAATGATAAATTTGGAATTTTAAAATTGAAATAAAGGGAGAGAACCACATGTCACTCCATGTCATTTTTTGGGCCACATCATCTCAGTGTGTCAGCCATATCAACATTTAACGGCTAGATCGATATCACGTGCACCACACATGATATTTTCGTCCAAGTTAACTGACAGAATTGACGGCAGAACATAAATTGTTAAAAAGTGGTAAGTTTGAGGACATATTTAGTGAATGAAAAATTTTGAGGACATAAATCGTTTTAGTGGTAAAGTTTATAGACATAAGCTGTAATTTTCCCTCAAAAAGTGAATTAGGGTGCAAGGTGCCAAGCAAGTTGTAAATGGAGGATGCATTCTGCCATTTTTTTAACTTAAGGGTGCAAACTGCCAAAAAGTATGTAATTTGAGGATACAAAGTGCCAATTACCCAAAATTAAACATCAACGGTAAAATGAACCTAGTTTACAATTTTTTCGTTGATGTCATGTAAAGTAAAGTTTTAGACCATAACTCTATCATATGAACTTCAATTTTAGTGATTGAAGTTGGAATAAAAAGCTAACAAAACTACCTACAACATTCGTGGTTTCATTTTTTTGAGATTTAAATTTAATCAAGGAAAAAAAATATTATATTTTTTCTCAAAAGTTGGACAACCAAATAAAAAATAGAAAAAATAATAAAAAAAAAAAAAAAAAAAAAAAATTGGCAATTACCTTCTCAACCAAATTTGGTTGTAGTGATTTAATTGGAATGAAAAGACATCAAAATATTTACAACTTTTTTTGAGTTTTGAAAATCAAAATGACAATAAAGGTCTATTTCCTCGTCAAATAGACAACAAATAAGTGTGTGACCCTGAATTTTCAAACAAACTCGGATTTTAGTGGTCCCGGCTAGGTTCAAATGACAACAAAAATATCTCGTGTTTTGAGTTTTCAGGATTGGAATGAATCAAGGTCACCGGAGGAGAAGTAGGCGCGGCGTCGTCGCTCACACCCAAATCGGTCCACTCAGTCTCTCCCCCAAAAAGATCGGTGAGGACATTGCCAAGGAGACCACCAGGGACTGGAAGGGCCTCCGCGTAGCTGTCAAGCTGACGGTGCAGAACCGTCAGGCTAAGGTAACCGTCGTCCCCTCCGCAACGGCGTTGGTCATCAAGGCACTGAAGGAACCCGAGCACAACAGGAAGAAGACGAAGAACATCAAGCACAACGATAACATAGCGCTCAGCGACGTCGTAGAGATCGCGAAGATCATGCGGCCACAGTCGATGGCGAGAGATCTTTAAAGTGTTTTGATCATAAACTTGAATTTTAGACTATTATTGTGCATGTAAAAACTAAAAAAAAAAAAATAATAATAAATAAATAAATAAAGAATCATTTTTGCGTATCTCGTGGATGTAGCTCATGGTACAAGTGTATCTAAACCACTTTAAAATGTTTCTCTTTTAATTCTGGTTTACGAACTGTCCAAACACCTAGTGGAACAATAACAAAAAACTGAAAATGTGTGCCACAAACAAATAATATTTGCATAAAAGTAAAACTTACATTAGGCATTTATCCTTTTCAAATGAACTCGGATTTTAAGAGAATCCCTCGCTTCTTTAAAACAAATGGGTACAGTAAAATTGGGTCCGTAATATTGACAAATGTGAAGATATAAAATTAATCACTATTTATCAAGTGCAAAAACTGCGAGAAAGGTTTTTACTCAAACAAGGAACCATTTCAGACATGTATAATTTAGGGGTCCGCAAAAGAATCTTGTAAGTAATAAACCTACAGCAACCAACCAGGAGCGAATCCTGCGAAACCAAGAGCTGAAAAGGTAAAGACAAGATTGCATAAGGCGTGTCGAGAAAGAATTAAATAATCGAAAGCGACTTTATGTTTCTTGATGATCATTTTGTGTCCCCATTCAGATTTTGCCCGATTGTTGCTATGGTTTCTCTCTCTATTGTATGTTCTCTATGTATGAATGCCTGCTTCTGATCGTTTCAATTTCACACCATAAATTAAAGATTGACTAGACTTCTAAAGTTGTTTGCCCCACTTTCTTCCAATTAATCAATCAAATTACATGGTATTAAAAATAATATTCATTTATTTTATTTGTAATATGACATGCGAGATATTTAATCAAACATAATTATCTATTTAAGTTTTAGCATCATACTAGTAAAATTTCTTAAATAAAAATAGTGTTAAACTATTTTATATGAAAAGATTACTGAATCAAAATAGTTGTTTTATTGAATAAAGAAATATTTATAAAACTCAAAATAAAATAAAAAATGGATTAAGAAAAAATCATGAAGATATTTACGTCCATTATTTTTATACTTATTCAATAGGGTATTTGTTGGTTTTAATGGTTTATACGACTTGCAAAGGTTATAGTTTTGGGGAGTACTTGATGGCTTTAAAAGTTTAAGGCCTCGTTTGGTTGCCAAGATAAGATTCGCCATGATAAGACTAAATAATCTAATGAAACCCAATTGTTTTATTGGACCTTGGAAGGTCCAACAAAAGTAATGCTTAAGAGGCAAGATAAGCCATGATAACATAATATTCCATGATAACATAATATTTGCAGGTCGACTATTAGGGATACCAAACATCAAACAAAATCCAACAATTTAGTTAATCATGGCTAATCTCCCCAACCAAACGAGGCCTAAGGGTATTTGATGCGTAGAGTATAATGGAAGGGTGTAAAGTGTATTTCAACGAAATAATGAAATGCTAATGGAACTCGTTCCATACCTGATCTGCTTAACAACTATTAGAACCAAGGATCGAAATGTGGTGATTGTTGACAGGAAGCACCAAAGCCATTCCATTCTGCAAGTAAGTAATAACTCGTCAAACCAACAAAAACACTTCAAGAACGAGGAAAGAATAGAAATCCTGGAAACGAGGCCTCGTTTGGTTGGCAAGATAAGATTAGCCAATATAAGATTAAATAATCTAATGAAAACCCAATTATTTTATTGGATCTCGGGATATCCAACCAAAAAACGCTCTAAAAGGTAAGGTAAGGCAAGATAAACCATGATAACATAATATTTGCGGGTCGACCCGGTAAGTTATTGGGGATACCAAACATCAAATAATGTCCAATTATTTTGTTAATAATGGCTAATCTCCCCAACCAAACGAGGTGCAAGTGTTTCTAAGACCTGACCAGATAGGCTATTTTTGGTGCAAAACCTAAATCCCACTCCATTGGATTCCATTCAATAAATAAAACAAACGGGGAAACGACAGGGCATGGTTGGAATAATTAATCCTTTCCTCTTGTCAGGATCGAGTGACAACTAAACTAATTTTATTTCAATATTCAGATTAATCTACTTTTGAATCGCTTAGATGAACAGAATGTTCATGGTATAGAAATATAGACGAAATCAAAAGACAATTCAGGCTTTTTTACCTCAACAAATACCATATCTCCTGAGAGAATCAGCGCAAAAAGTATGCTTCATTTAATTTACAACTTTTTGTTTGAGTGCGAAAGCTGCAGAAGCTGCGGAGGCCTCAGCTATTAAGGAGACAGGTTGACGAGCTTGAAGACAAGCCCCTATTTCAAAAGGACGCAACTCCGACCCGTCAAAGAGAAGATTTACTCCTGGAAGAATTACTTCTTTGCTGTCAACATCCTCTGTTTCACCTTTTCCGTTTTCTTCAATTGCCCTATTGCCCACTTCATAAATTGGAGATAGAGAGTATGATCTGCAACATATTAACATGCCATTTTAATCAAATCTCAATTTCTCAACTAATTTAACACATTAAAGATAAATTAAAAAAAAATTAAAAAAAGAAAATCTTTTTGGATCTTCTCATAAGAAAAATTAAAGAAAGTGAATCCAATTATACGCACCTTAGTATATTACCGTCGAAGCTGAGAACTTCAGTCTTACAACGCTGCCTGTTAGCAAGTTTTAATCTTTGGTTGTCACTCAAGGCTCCCGATATAGGAGAAGAAGGATCGGCGAGCGGGTTCCATCTTCCGCTTGCATACGTCATTAGTGGTCGAGATGAATTCTTTTCTGGTTGCTCTTTCTGGTAAAGAAGTCTTGCAGTTGAACCTGTTGACTGGTACTCCAAGCAAACTTCACGTAACCTGCTTCTCAAATCTTGCATTGCTTCGTGATGCTCGTTCGATAAGTCTGTCTGAAGTAATTTCGAAGAGACCACTCTTTTGCATATACTGCTGCATAATTTGGGGCTAAAAAGTGGAATACCGAATTCTGCACTCAGTATAACCCATTCGTACTTGTCACTATTATCAACTGAAAAGTTGTCCGATTCCCTCTCTTTATACAGACGTAAAAGACGGACATAACCTATCGTCCACAAATTAATTTTGTTTGAAATATCATATAACAGGGTGTTTAACTTTGAACTCTCCTCCCCACATAGTCCAAGTTCCTCTCCAATATAAGCCATTGAGCCATCACTGTTTTTCAAGGGCAGTGGAACGTCGAGAGTTACGACCTTTCCACCATCATCAAGATCGTTTCTGCTAAGAGGTTGAACGAGCACAGCAGAGTATTTAAGAAGAGAATTCAAACAATGTAACAGTATGCTTCCTTTAACTAAATTCCCTTCAAACTTTCCCCCCAAGCCCCCAATTGTACATCCATCCCATGACCATATAAGGGCTTTTTCACAACCGGCTAATGGTGCGGGAAGCAATCTTAAACATTGACCTTTCATCAAAACGACAGAGAGAGGGCCACTTGAGAGAGCAGAATACAGCACCAACTTCATCCATGGAGTCATAGATGAATGGGATGGAGGACCGAAATGAATCGGTCCCTTGGATCCAGGCAGAACAGAAGAATGAGGAAGTGGGATCATCGACATTATAATATCATAGTCACGGTGAAATAAGCGATCCAAGGTAGCTGGCGCCAGAGCTGCCAAGCTTTCACAGCGAAGTATATCTACTCGATATTTCCTCGGTTTCTTCATCTTTTTTCCTTCAAGAGAAACTGGTTTTTCATCAACAGAAGCAGGATCTAAGTTAGAATCCTTGGAATATGGATTATTAGCCTCTTGCACTATTACTTGCTCATAATCATCCGTATTTGACTCGGATTTATCCACACCAGAATTGTCACCATAACAATAATCAGCCTCTTTAGTAGGGACATCCTCGTTGCTCGTTGATATTGACCCAATGTTTTCTCTATCGTCAGCAACAACCCCACCTGAAGTGAGGCATTCTAGGATACACCTCAAGCTGAAAGCATGATTAGCAAATTCCTGCAACTCTCCTTCAAATTTGGTCCCCTCTAGTGTCATAAGATCTTTGCACAGATCTGCAATGCTTGCATCACCTAGTTTTCCAGCTTCATATAGTGTGACCGCATGAGATTTTAGACCTGTGGACGAGATTAAAATCATAAAGGTTCACTCAGCTGTAAATTAAGGCCATAATCGCGTTGATGTTATGCATGGATGCGGCAAAAGTCGCTTATAATCTATACACTAACAAAACATCTGCAGTGTAAGATGCACGTTTCTCTACCCTAAATAATGTCTCTATACCTCGTTAACAAGTAATTGCAACATGTAATATGTATGGTTCTAAAACTATCTTCTATCATGACTTCATGATCCTAATTAATTTCTCTTTCTAATCAAGCACTGCCTACATAACACAACATGAAAAATTTTGTAGGCAGCGAGAAAATCACCCATTTGATTGAGTAAGCTGTACGCTACCAATCAATTCGTACCTCTGATTAGACCTTTCAGAATTTCTAAATCAAAATTCCATTATCTAGACATTTCTGTGTCTAAAATGTCATGGGAGGTCGACACCAAAATATAAAACGAAACACGGGCAACATTTAAATGAAACAGGACAGGGTACAGACCTGGTGAAACAGATCCCATCATAAGATAAGATGTTATATTAGCATCGACAACAAAAGCTACACGAGAATAATCGGCAGCTGGACTAGAATTTTCTGTCCACAATGCATCTCCTGGTTGGAGAGCAATGCCATCTATAGATCCCATAGTAGAATGAGAACCATCTTCTTCGTCGCTGAGTAGACTTTTAGGAGAGCCAGGAGCATTCGATTCTTGAAGAATAGATGCAGGATCTATAAGCTTTACTGCCCATCCCAGTCGACAAGCAAAGGATGCAGCAGCCTGTAGCTGGGATATATCAGCTTGTAAGGTTGTAGCTAATTCCGCGACAGTTGAATTCTCACTTGACACCACAAACACAGCATAAAGCAACCTGGATTATCAAATCCATAGTATCCAAACTTGATTCTCAGATTTATTCTCCCGAGATGTAATACAAAACAAAAGGAGGGTTGAGAGGAGTCTTACTCCTCAATAGGATCTTCGTATAACTGCTCCCTGTTTGAAACAAATCCTTCAAGCCTAGAAACTGAAGAACACATAAAAGTCAGAATAACGTTTTGGTAGCTACAATGAGTCTTTAGATTATACTTGTATTAAATACTAGAGGCCTTCATTGTTTATTATTTTAATATAAGCCTTTCAAGTGGCACTGAACATTTTAATAGGTATATTTTTCAGATTATATAGGTCATCCAAACAGTTCGGAAATTGAAAAGAAATTTCCGAAATTTTTGTATCAGAATTAATGAATGATAACTATGAAGAGGATGACAATCAGTAGTAATATACTGCCATCGTATATAATCCTACCATCTGATAACCAACTGCACCGGCCAGATCTCATTTTACTGAATTGAGTGTTTAAATATAGAAACAAGACAGCTCAATGTTTTATTAAATCACTTCCATTTACCAAAAAACTATCAAATATAGAAACAAACATCTTCAAGAGTGCTGACTACTAAAACATTGGATTTCCTGGTAAGCTTTAAGAGGATCACTTAATTCCGGGTATTGGAAATGAAGATGTTACGCATGTAAATCACAAGCATTCCACAGTATGGACCAGATAGCTACACTGTTTTACTTTCACCAAAGAATATACCAAACCAATGAGATTAAAACCAAAAGATAATGTTCAATTTCAAAACTATAGGCGTTCATTCAAACGTTTAATCTCTATTTTTCTGTGTGTATGTGTGGCGGGGATCGAGGGTGGTAGGAGAAAAACCGAAGTTGAATTAAATGTTTTAAATAAAATGCTCAGAAGATTACCTTTAAAACGGTCATCAGGATATACGGGAACATCGAAGTAAACAAGCCCCCTGCGATGTAGACCCTTGATAATTTCGGGATCAAAAAGGATGAATGAATTTGCTTCCTCCTTACAGATTTTATCAATCATTGACATTTCGTCTTCTGAAAGTTTCTATGGAAAAGGTGGACGAGAGGGAAGACTTCATGTCAGTTCAGACAGAATTTCAGTTTAAATTAAACATATGCATTTGGAGAGAAGAAAATGATAAATAGAATGCTGACCTTGAATTCTTCCAAAGTAAAATTTACTAGACAAACTCCCCACCACGGCTCAATTACAAACTCTACAGGTTCTACCGGCAAGAGCTCTTTAGCTATTGATTTGTTCAGCTTCCACATAATTTTCTGCAAGGCTCCAAAAGTTAAATACAAGTTAGATGGTCAAATACAAGATATACATGTACTATATGATACGGAACACGTAGCATCTTGGATCAACCATACGCCTGAAGCCATAAAATAAGAGGATCTACAGTTAGCCTATTCAACCTAAGGTGAGATACTCGGGCTACAACCTCAAGGTTAATAATGCGTATTTAGTTTAACATTAGATACACTTTGCACCCCTAAACAATTAAATCATCAAACCCGCACTAATGGTTTGCCAAAGTAACAGATGCCAAGAAGAAACAAAGACCTTGGGCACGTAATGTATCTTGAAGTACTATTTCGGCTATACATTCACATCAAATACTCCCTTAACAATTAACATCTTCAAAGACCCCACTTGACCTCAATAACTTTAAATGAATACACAAAAATATCCTTCTGCCTATCTTTATAATGAAAATACTAAATTAACATCAATATAATTGATGTATTTTTAATGAGATCATATTTTATAAAGAATATTTTTTTACTCAATTCCTATTCCATATAAACATACAATTAAGTAATACTGTATTTTTTTTTTTAAATAATATATTTTATTGAAATGCACAAAAAAAATCCTAATAGAGCAAATAAAAAACCCCTATTGGGTTTAAAAAACGAAAAACAAAGCTAAAACCCCCTAATGGGGTAAAAAATAAAATAAAAAATCTAATCTAAGGAAAACTAAAATTACTAAGGGAGTAATTAAAACTCCAGGCCACCAGCCGATAATATGGTCATCCTCGATGAAAATCAAGTATGGTCATCATCGTCATCTCACATAAAAAACCCCTTATCTAGGTAATAATACTGTATTTTGATTTACATAAATAAATATCTTTATGATATCAATCTTTTATCTTACATAGCATATAAGAAAATATTTGGTCACAAATGTTAGTATGATAAATTCTATTTATCCAAATTTACTTTAATAATTATTTAATCAGTTAAACAAAAGAAAAAATTAAGATATGCTTTAAAAGAATAAAAGATTGAGATATAAATCTTAAGCATAAAATATCAATGTATTGATATTTTAACAAAATGTGCTGTTTAGTTTAGAGGTGTAAAGTTTATGACTTTTAAATATTCATATCATGATAATCATAAACATCATTATTTTGACTACTGAGTACTCTGGCATTTTGACAAAGGTCAGTTGTATGTAAATATTGATATAACGCATATTATTTTCATTATGGAGTAAGAAAAGAAAAGGTGCCGGCCTTATTGGTTTAAAGAAATAAACAACTCGATAATGACTCACTACTTCAGTTAAGCTTAATGGATTCAAATAACTATAAGAAGTCTATTAGTTAAAAGTGCAAACGATGAAGTAGAAATTGCTAGTTACGTGTCATCATGCTAAGCAAAATAAGACTGATTATACATCAACAAACTTAATTGCTGAACGTGTTGATATGTGGCGATCTTTTACCAAGGTATGCAAATAGTGATAAATTATTCTTAAATCATACCTTAGATCTGCATTTGTTCATGATGTCAATAAATTCATTTCTTCCTATCCCTGTCAGCCGTAAGGCATCTGCTGCACTAAAATTAGGGATGCTGTCGTAGGGTTGTTCTGCAAATATAGAACAGAAAATTGATAAATCCAATCAGGAACGCATAACTAAAGAGATGCAGTCACAAGATGGAATCATAGTCCAAATTTCATGCATAACAGCTAAAGAGATGCGCAGTCACAAGCTTATTGAATCAATAAAATTTCCTGAAGACTATTTTGTTTTTATTCAAAAGTTCCTGAAGACTTTTGATGCATAACAGCTAAAGAGATACCATTCTTCAAAATTGAAGCAAAATATGTCATAAGCATCCATTAAATACGAATACTACATAAGCATTTACAAATATATGTTTCGGGGTATATTTAATATTTCATGTTCTAAAGTATTATTTTTGCAATAATATCGTACTTAATAGATCTGCATAAATATGTATATTAACACTGGATATGTAATGTATATTAATCATGCATGCTTGTACAAATAATACAGAAGTAAAGTACGAATAATTAATTGGTGTTTACTAATATCCAAAGTTGGAAGTATTTGGCATAATATTTCCCGGATGTTCTAAAAGTAATTCACTTATTCTCTTTAAAAAAGGAAGATAGTTTATGGTTCTTCAATTAACCTCCGGGTGACTCGAACCCATGACCAAATAGGTCTTAGATGCAAGGTGCTTACCGATACGCTACCTTGAAGCAAATTGAGAGCGTAATCATTTTCCCTAATTAATATGGAATTATATATGCACAAATTGAGCACTCATTGTGCCAAGATAGCCAAGCGCTAATATCTTAAGAGAAATCAGTGTTCATCTCAAAACAGATTCACTTTCTCATGCTAACAACCCAGAAGCAAGTGAAGATATTATATCAAGGTCAATTTGGAATCTTCATACCATTTTTCATCACTTCAAATAGCATATCACAGTAATATTTGAAAGACGAAACCCTCATAACTCGGCAAACATACTCCGCAAGATGGTAAGGGAACAGCTGCAAAAGCAATGAACAAGTTAATTTCAAGACTACAATAAGCTAGACATTTGTATAATATAGACACACTCAATCAATTATCACTTTTACATGGCTAAGTATTTAAGAACCCATTTATTTTCCCTAAACTGGAAACGCATTAAAGAAGACCACGAGACAAAGGTAACAGATAGCTTCTAAGTTGATATGCTTGTTTCATTTCCTAGGTTCTAGAATGTACCACTAGAGTAATTGCTAAAATCTTGATATGGGCTACAGTTGAAAATTATATATGATGCAGCCTGCATTTATACGAAATATCTTGGCTTTCATTTTCATTTTTCATATCATTTTGTGGAGCGTTATTTCACCACCTAGGGTATATCTTAGAATATAATAGCCACAAAAGTGTGCCCCTCGATTATACGTTTGCTCGATTTATGTTCTCCACTGCTCTAAATAAAATTTTTATTATGGTGACTAAGTTATGGACGATTTCATTTAAATGACAGCTAGTTAGCAAAATACATAAATAGAGAGGATTTTCACCGCTAGATTCCTTCGTAGATAACGCATCATTTCTTCATAGTATTCACCTTCTTTACAAACTTTGCGAGCAAAACAAGTGTTCCAGAGTAGTCTTTTCTTGATGCAGTGTTCTATTACCCTGCATGATTGGATGATCCAGAAGGTCAACCAAAGGCAATTATCTACACATGTAATTTGTAAAGTGAAAAGCAATGCAACTAGTTATGATCAAATGCATGTATTCTGCAACTAGTCATAGTCAAATGCTTAATATCAGCGTTAATGTCAATGAATTCCTATTTTAGTAAGCGAAATTCTAAACTTTCTCTGTGGAAGTCTGAAATTTATCCTCGAACACTCGGAGGGCCAGAGTTATATGAACCATAAACCCACGATGAAAAATCAATGTCGGGTCGTCTATAGCTCCACAAATTCTCTCCAAAACCCAAAAGAATATAATTTCCCACTACACATATTTGTTCTTGAAACTATAAGCTAAATCAATTTTCTGTTTAAAGCGTACACATCAAATATAAAATGAAAAACACCTGGTCAAACAAGTGAGATTTATCAGAATACAAACATTGAATCGGACAACATACAAAATGCAAATGTAAGTTGACATGGAGAAAATTGTATCAATAGAGATCTAATTTTCTAACTAAAAGATATTGGAGAAACCCTCTATGTGAAAATATCAAGTCCGAAAGTGGACAGAAATCTATGCCCTAACGAGCTATCGCACTTTCACCAACCTAAAAAATATATTCTCAAATAACAAATCACCATACCAACAGAAAATGGAAAATAGAAGAAAAAGGATAAGAAAAATAAACCTTCGATGCCATTCTTCCTTTGAGTTTAAAGTGGACTGAAGGCGCTTGGGAAGGTTTTCCCACGGGCATTCTTCCCCAATTGCTTTCAGTATCAACTGTTCCTCCATTGTAGCCGGCGCACGCTGCATTCTTTATTTTCAACCTAAATCCCTATGAAATGAAATCACAGCAGCTGAAAATACAAGTTTTATTTGGAAACACTAAAATGATGAATCTATCTACCTGTCAAAATAAGCTCGATCAAGTAGTGAGTTATGTGGAAATACAACCGGATCGGGCTAGTTCTTCAAATCTGAGCATCAATGGTGAAGAAGATTTGGTACGATTAATTCAACTGAGTAAAATCTGATTCGCCGATCCAGTTTGTGAACTCGCGCGCGCTTATTGACTCAGATAATCTCTGAACGGATTTTAGACAAAGCTCAACCCTAGAAAAATTGAGTTTTCGAACAATGTCTTGTTCATTAAAACCCTAATTACCAGATAATCGATCTCTTGAGCACCGCAATCAACCTTCACCTCTGCACTCAATTTTCACCAAATCGGAGTAGCAATCATAATAAAGAGAAGGAGATATCTCAGCTAGGTATGGAAGATGGGAAAATCCGGTAGGCTGTAGACGGTGAGAGAGGCTGAAGGCGCGTGACTTCAAGCGCCGATGTTGTTGTGCAATTGTCGACGAACTGAATTTTTTTTCTAGTAGACAGACAACTTGATGTATTCTGGGCGGTGGTGATGAGTTGTACTCTGTTTTTCTTTTTTTTTCTTTTTTTTTTCTTAACTCATAAGAAAGTTGTACTTTGTGTTCATACGGTTGTGTAAACCATTTTGTATTATTACTAGTGTTTCACCCTTCCTTTTGCACGGGTATTGCTCGTAAAAATAAATATTTTTGTTTTAGGGGCAATTTGTAGGGGTGAGAACGGTTCGGTTCGGTTTTAGGCACAAACCGGAACCGGAACTAAAGTGTTCGGTTCCTACGGAACCAAAAACCAAACCGATCGGTTTCTTGCGGTTCGGTTTCTTTTCGGTTTCAGTTCTTTTTCGGTTCATAAAATTCTGGGTTCGGTTTCAATAATGGTTCGGCTTTCGGTTCAGTTTTGAGCTCATTTTGGCCCGAAAGTCATCCCAAAAATCAATTGAAATTTATTCAAGTAAATATATATATATATATATATATATATATATATATATATATATATATATATATATATATATATGTATATGTATATGTATATGTATATTTCGGTTCGGTTCATCGGTTCGGTTTACTACTTGAAAAACCGAGTACTAACCGAAATTTTTGGTTCACAAAAAATTGAAAACCGAGTATGCGGTGCATACTTCGGTTCGGTGCAATTCGGTTCGGTTCCTCGATTTTATTTTCTCACCCCTAGCAATTTGTTATAGGTTCCTCTATATTAAATTTTATAGCAATAAATTAAATTCATAAGTAGGATTTTAAAATAAATTTATTGTATATTTGGTGGCAAAATTATCCTTAATAATATATGGAAAATCACTAAACAATCAATTCACTTGTTATATAAAACATGATCCCACAAATATTTTCTCAAACTGAAATCCCAACAATTTCTCCCAAAAATAATTACGTAATCTAACATCTCAAATCCCTCTCAGAAAATCGGTGTAAACACAGAAAGAAACATGGCTACCAAATTGTAGTTCGTCTTCCATAGCAATTACCTTGAAACCTTTCGTTGTTAGAATTATTTTGATTGCTATTTGAATTCGTTTTCAGGTTCTGCTTCTCATACGTCTGTGAAATACATCAAGAAAGCCAAAAGATGTTTAAAAGCCTAAAAACCTTGGTAAGTAACATTCTTACAACCTAAAAGTTCATATGTTTCTTATTTGTTGGTTGTATTTTATTTCTATTGTAAGCAAATACTTGATTTCACTTTTAGAATTTCTCGTTTCTTGTTCGATTTCGGTTTCGGTTTGAAGTTTCTTGTTTGCAATTTGTTGTATGAAATCTTCTTTGTAGTTTCTTGTTGTTTTTGTATCCTTCATTTTGTTTATTTTCATATAGTTTGCATAGTGTGTGCATTCTCTTGCGTGTTTGCAATTTGCTACTTGTTTGAATTGAGCCATCATATACTTGTTTGCACTTTAAAATTCTTTTTTGTCATTTTTTGTTTGAAATTTATTATTTTCAGTTTCTTGACTGTACTTTGAATTTTTTGTTTTGCAATTGCATTTATTATTTCGGTAATTAATGATATAGTTATACCATACATGATTATGTTTCGATAAGTGCACTTTGAAATTCTAATCTTACACTCTTTGTTTGCATTTGCATATGATATTTGCTATTTTCAAGTACCGTTTTTGTTTGGATAATTCGCGTGTTACTTACATATGATGCTTTTTGTTTGCAGTTTATATTTTGCAAGTCTTGTACGCACTTGCATAAATTATTGATGTTTGATATTTGCAATAACATTCTTTCGTTAATTCCTTCGGTATTAATTATTTTTCTTTATTTGTTCTTCAGACAACCAAGCCAAAAAAAATGCTAAATCGCTAAATGGCCGTTCAATATGATCCAAAAGGAACAAAACAAAATCAACTCGGACTGCAGTCGAGGCCCAAGAACCACTAACCGCTACAGAAAGAAACACCACTTCACATTATCGTTCGAACCTCGTTTTGTTGTCTATGTATTGCAGTTTGCAGTTTCAATCTATGTTTGTTGATAAAAGGATTTCATGTGTTTACATTCAACTTTTAAATTCCAAGTTCAAATTGCAAATGAATATATTTGCTTTTATATTGAATTCTGTTAGGGGTGGGCATTCGAGTCGGGTTATTCGAGTTATGACCCGACCCGGCCGGATTTTACCCGACCGGATCGGGTAATTTTGAAGTCCCCATGTTTTTGCCGGGTTCGGGTACCCGGCGTCCTTTAACTGGGTCGGGTCCGGGTTTAGAATTTCTAACCGGGTACCCAATCCAAAAAAAAAACTAAACTACATAGCCCACTTTCACCCAAGCCCAACCCAATTTCTAGCTCATCTAATGTTATCATCTATATATTCTTTTTATTATTTATTATTGAGTTCCATCTAATATATTTCATTTTGAGCTTCCAATTCTCGTTTATATTGCAACAATTTCTTTAGTCGTTCAAGTTTTTATATTGGCACCTAATTTTTTAATTATTTTTATAATTAATAAATGACTTTGTAATATGTAATAGTTCGAATATCAACATTATTATTGAATATATTGGTGCCAAAAAAAAAACCCAAGCAAAAAAAAAAGAAAAAAAAGAAGAAGAAACCCGAACCCGACCCGAAATAACCGGGTACCCGGTTGCCAGGTACCCGGTTATTTTGGGACGGGTTTGGGTAATGATTTCCAAGTCAAAAACCCGAATAACCCGAATAATCCGACCCGACCCGAATGCCCACCCCTACATTCTGTAATATTATTTTTTTCTCAAATTAATGCAAATAACAAATCTATATTTTTTGTTTTAATGTCTGCATTATTTGTGGTGGGGTCTGCTATTTACTAAAATAATATAATAATAACACACAATCAACAAAGAAACAATATAAAATAAAATACGAAACATACAAAAAAAAAGATCGTGAGATTTGAAGAGAGAGGGAGGAGAGAGATGTGACAGAGAAAAGAAAGAGGAGAGAGAGGAGAGAGAGAAAGAGAGAGGAAAGATGAGATCATGAGATGGATGAGATAGAGAAGTGAAAAAGATGAGAGAGATAGAGTGATATATGGGATTTGTTCCCTTATTTTACATAAATAATTATTCCATATAAATATTAATTAAGGGTATTTAATTTTATATACTAATAATTTAAATTAATTTATATTAATTTTATTGGTTAAATGATATACACCTATATTCATCTAATGAAATGGACTTCCACCTATATAAGTTCCAAATAAGCGATGTCTAGCCAATTTTCCCTTTATTTTAAAAAGTTCTCGAAATAGTAAGATCTATGGTGGATGTGCAATACAAAGTAAAAAAATATAAATATATATTCCATGTAAGTAACAAATTAAGTCAAAATAGGTGAAAAAAGCTAAATACTGAAGGTTTAAATCCCGTATGCAAAAGGCGAATACATCATTATCATTACCGTTAGTATTACCATTATCATTCCCAATACCAGTATCAATACCAACACTATTACCATTATTGATGACCATGGGGCGGGTTGTGCATTCCCTGCTCCCGTCCGGTTAAGAAATCCGTTCAACCCGCACCCGCCCCATAGAAAACCTACGGGTACCCGCTGCGCCAAAAAACCCGTGAAAGCTGAAGAAAAAAGTAAAATATATATATATATATATTGAATAACCCTCATGAAAACAATAATTATAAATCAAAATAACAAATGTATTATAATGATATTATAATAAATAAATAAATATTAATATATATATATATATATATATATATATATATATATATATATATATATATATATATATGTATGTATATATATGTGTGTGTGTGTGTGTGTGTATAGGGAGGGGGGGGGGGGGGGGGTATATATATATATATTTATATATATAGTGTGTGAATATATATATATTTGCTGTTTTTCTCGGGATTTGGTCGCTCTTGTCTCTCCTTTTTTCACGGATATTTCACCCGCCGATATCCCCTCTTGCCATTTTTCCCACAA
>NW_012192899.1:61206-95728 GCF_000504015.1 Erythranthe guttata
GCAGGTATACACATAGGGATGGAAATCGGAACGAAATTTCCGATTTCCGCCGAATTCGATCCGATATTTTTCGATTTTGGAACGATTTTTTGCAGTCCGAATTCCGATTTCCGATTTTTTCCGAAAATATCGGATCGGAATCGGAATTGTATATGAATTATTCGGAATTTCCGAATTCCGATCCGAAAATAATTCCGAAATTTCCGATAATATTTCCGAATTTTTCCGAATTTTTCCGAAATTTATTAATATTTCTTCATTAATAATTTACTATTGTTTATAGTTAAGCTTTCAAAAGCCCAATTTAGCAAGGCAACCCACTTTAGCAAATGATGAGTCTAAATATTGAATACTCAGAATTTTAGGGACTAAACAGTAAATACCACAAACTTAAAATAAAACCCTAATTTCTTCCTCTTCTACTTGCGCCGCTCACATCTCCCTCCTTTTAACTTTTTTTTCTTATTCTTCTGCACCGCTCACAGCTTCCTCTCTGAACATTTTTTTTTCTTTCGACCGCCGACTCTTCTTCTCTACCATATGAGTCATTACACCGAACTTCCATATTTTTCCTTTGCGAAACAGAGGCCGGAATTGCTGCAAAATACCACAGTCCTTTTTCTATCAAGATCGCCGGAGTTGCTGCCAAAAGCTATCGTTATTCTCTATAAATCTCTGCCGTGGCCGTTGCTTTTCTTCTGTGCTTCAGTCGCCGCGTTATTCTCTATAAATCTCCGCCGTGGCCGTTGCTTTTCTTCTGTGCTTCAGTCGCCGGGCATAATCAACGATGTTTCCGAAAATTCCGAATTCCGATTTTTTTTTTCGGAATCGAAATCGGAATGACCTTTTGCATTCCGAAATTTTCGGGATCGGAATCGGAAGTGATTTTTCACTTCCGAAAAAAATCGCAAATATTCCGAAGGGGTGGATTCGGATCCGATCCGTCCGATCTCCACCCCTATATACACATATCCGCACCCGTTCCAAACTTGTTTTCGGAAAAATATTAGAAACCGTACCCGCCCCATTTATTTGCGGGGCGGGATTACCCGGAAATTTCTGGGCGGGTCGGGTAAAAATTACCATCCCTAATTACTATTACCATTACCATTATCACTATCATTACCGATACCAATACTGATACAAATACTGATTTAAATGTCGATACCAATACCATTACCACTACCGTTACCACCATTGCTAATAATCTATATTACATATAAAACTAAGATACACAATAAAAGTTATCCACTTGAGGAGATTGAGTCCACATTTTTTTATTAATTTTAAAATAACCCCAGTTACCACAATCACCTATATTATTGTGTAATTGATGTCACATAATTAGTTTTCAAATTTTATCTCTCATAATGTCAAAATAGTGTCTTTTTATTGGTTATTGAGTTTTTTTAATCCATTTTTTCATAATAAATACGTAAATATATAAATGGACATAATTCTTTTTTTGGGTTAATTAAATTTTATACACAATATTTTATTAATTGCAAAAAAACTCCAATTATCATAATCATCTATATTATTAATTAATTAATTTCACATTATTGATTTCCAAATTTTATCTCTCCTACATGTCAAATAGTGTCTTTTTATTGGTTCATGAGTTTTTTTTATAAACAATATTTTGATTTAAAAAACGTAGGACTTAATTGCAATTTTTATAATTTCACAATTAAGTAAATTTTATGCATAATATTATATTAATTGAAAAAAAAACTCACTTACAAGAATCACCCATATTGTTCATGAAATAATTCTACATTGTTGGTTTTTAAATTTTCTCTCTCCTACATGTCAAAATAGTTTCTTTTTATTGGTTAATGAGTTTTTTTTTATAAACAATAAATATATAGATTAAAAAAACTTAGGACTTAAATATAGTTTTAATAATTTCACAATTGATTTGATTAGTTATTGATTTGAAAAAAAACGTATGAGCTTTATTATATTTTCCTTATTTTTACATATTATTATTTTTAAATTAATTTAGATAAAATAGGTAATTATATCAATTTACATTAATTACTTTATTTGTTACCTTTATTACATTCCCCAACTCTCCTATAAATTACCATTCAACACATTAAATTTCTTCAACTTTTCCACGTACATTTTTTCTGTTTCGGAGATATGGAGAGAATTCTTGAAAAGGAATTGCATTGGTATCACCTACATGCAATAGTATATTCATTATAGTCCATTTTGTAGTATAACAATGAATTATTGCTTTATTTTGTATTTGATTTCTTCATTCAATTCTATATGCAGCCTTTGAGGAAT
The DNA here is from genome assembly GCF_000504015.1 of Erythranthe guttata. The sequence continues at coordinate 63,505 of NW_012192899.1, forward strand.
GCTTTTGTTGAAGCTTCTCGGTTGACAGGATTGTCTACTATCAATCTTCGCTACGAGGACGGGAATCATTTTCAAGTTCGTGTGTCTTCGCGACAAAAACGTGGAAAATTGTATTTGCTGTTGACTAAGGGTTGGACAGAGTTTTGTTACGCAGATAACATGGTTTGCGGCAACACGTACTCTTTTTTTTTTAACCAATGGGATGATGTACTTGAGGTGTGGCACGGCCCAGCATTTCCAACATTATGATATGTCTTTGCCCTCCTTAAAGCTATATTATTAAATAATACGAGTTGCATTGATTTTTAAATAATTTCGATTTCCTTTATTATGTTTATCTTTCATTTGTAATTTATACAAATATATAGATTCACTTAAGTCGAATGTATATACTAGCCATGTTATGGCTGAAAGAGCATTGTATTCCGGGAACATAATTGTATGCATCCACACGAAAACGAGTCCCCATAAGATAAACTAAATAAAGAAATAGAAACGATAAAGCAATTATACTATATTACAAAAATAGCCAAAAAAGGAAATTTAACAATACCTATATATCAAAAGTTATAGATATGTATTGTTTTGTAATTTATACAGCTAATGTTATCTGCATCAAAAGACCTAGGTTAATATTTATCGTTAAAAAATATTGTATATACTATCTTTTTTATTCTAATACAAAACCCATAATATATCCAATAGTTAAATGTAAAAGTGTAAAATTATGTATAAAATTATATTTAATTGGATATATGTTAAGGACTTATTAGTCGGAATATATTTTAGTATGGGATTTATGACAAATTTAAAATGGATATATTATTATTAATATATGTTAATAAATACATTTATAGATTACCATGATTACAAAACAATGAATGATCATGTACATTCAAAAAAAGTCAATTTGAGCAACATATATTTTTGTTACACGTTTTTTTTAGTTTATTACACAAATACTGATCGATATATATATATATATATATATATATATATATATATATATATATATATATATATATATATATATATATATATATATATATATATATATATATATATATATATATATATATATATATATATATATATATATATATATATATATATATTTCCACATATAATTAATATGCACGCTTTTTATGTGTATTCCATAGTATATAAATAAAAAAAATATATTGCAATAAACATTCATCGCAATTACGCGCCCATGCCAGTTCCAATCGAATTCTCAGCGGAGGACACAATAAACATATTAGTGTTAGATGAACTATGTTATGACCGGTTTGAAATGGGTAGAGAACTTCAACGGTGCCTTGGTTCAATTACAAACGAGCAAAGAAAGGTTTATGATGTAGTTATGGATGTTATATCCAATGACCGTGGTGGAATGTTCTTTCTATATGGCCATGGTGGAACGGGAAAGATGTTTCTGTGGAAAACTCTTTCGCTGCAGTTCGTTCCAAGGGAGAGATTGTAATTAATGTTGCATCGAGTGGTATAGCATTTTTTTGCTCCCCGGTGGAAGAACAACTCATTCTCAATTCGAACTACCCATAAATGTACACGAGAGTTCCACCTGGAGCATATCGCAACAAAGTCCACAGACGGAGTTGCTCATAAGGGCAAAGCTTATTATATGGGACGAGGCTCCTATGATGTGTATATACTGTTTTGAAGCGCTTGACAAGATAATGAAGTCAATATTACGGGGTGACAAACTCTTTGGTGGTAAGGTGGTTGTTCTTGGAGGAGATTTTAGGCAGATATTACCAGTTTTGCTCAAAGCATCAAGGCAGGACATAGTACATGCTACGATAAACTCCTCTCCGATGTGGAATTTCTGTCGTGTCATGAAGTTGACTAAGAACATGAGATTGGAGTCATGCTCTTCTCCATCTAACGTGGATGAGGTAAAAGAATTTGAAGACTGGATACTGAAGGTTGGTAATGAGGATGTTGGGGAACAAAATAATGGTAAAGCTTCGATAGAGATTCCCGATGACATGTTGATTGGTGATTCAGAAGATCCATTCAGAGACCTACTGGAATTCGTTTACTCGGATTTGTTGAGTAACATGTATGATCCAGATTATTTTCAAGGGAGGGCAATTCTTGCACCAACTAATGAATGCGTCGAGTGTGTGAACAATCACTTAATGTATCTCCTTCCAGGAGAGAAGAAGGTGTACATGAGCTCAGATAGTATGTGCAGGGACGAGCAAACAGTGGAGGATAATGCAGAAATTTATTCGACTGAATTTCTCAACACAATAAGATGCTCCTGACTTCCTTCTCATGCGTTGAAGTTCAAGGTTGGTGCACCCGTTATGCTAATAAGAAACATCGATCAAGCTAGAGGATTGTGTAACGGGACCAGACTTCAAATTATTAGAACCGGCATTCACGTTCTGGGTTGCAAAATTCTTTCCGGAAAAAATATCGGTTACATGGTGTTCATTCCTCGAATGACTTTAATACCATCTAACTCCGGACTGCCAATTAAATTTCAGAGAAGACAGTTTTCGTTGATTGTTTCTTTTGCAATGACGATCAATAAAAGCCAAGGCCAAACTCTTTGGCATGTTGGTTTGTATCTTTTCTAGGGTTGTCTTCTGCCATGATCAACTATATGTTGCACTGTCCAGAGTTAAGAGCAGAGGTAGCATTAAGATATTCATCAAGTCGGGTTCGGGTGATTTCACCGATGTTACTAGAAATGTCGTGTACAAGGAAGTATTTCATCGGATTTGAAGATAGAAAATATTTTCATATTTACCAATATTCATGTAACATGTCTTTTTTTAACAACTTATTATTTGGGAGGTGTTTCTTCTCTATATAATTTCTCCCGTGCGATGTTATTTTCAGTCATGTCCCTAGGATGCTTAGTCCAAATCTTCTTATCTTTAAGATTTATTTTTGACTATTGACTAATATTTAATATTATTCTAATGTTGTAACTATGAAGAACATGATACTGAAAACATACTTTTTAATATTTTTGGTCGCGTTTTCGATTTAAATTCAATGAGCTTAATAATTTATATATGCGTAAATTTATTTTTCAGACATGTATTTTCAATTGAAAATATGTTGCCCCGTGCATCGCACGGGTGAATACTAGTAATAGTAATATAGTAATACTAATACTAATATGATAATAATACTATTACTATTAGTAATTCTAAAGCTAATCCTAATCATAATGGTAACGATAATCCTAATTTCCTACCACTAATGCTAATCATAATCATAATCCTAATAATAATACGAATCATAATTTTAATCCTTATAGAAATGCAAATATCCTAATGCTAACACTAATTTTAATACTATTCCTAATATGCTAATGTTAATTATAATCATAATCCTAATTATCATGCTATTACTAATACTAATCATAATGCTAATCGCAATACTAATATTCATACTAATATGCTAATGGTAACGCTAATTCTAATCATAACACTAAACCAATACTTATATGTTAATTCTAATGCCAATACTAATGCGAATCCAAATATAATGCTAATGCTAATGTTAATACTAATGGTAAAGCTAATGATAATCTTAATACTAATATGAATGCTAATACTAATATTAGTATTAATTCTCACGTTAATCATAATTTGTTAATGCTATTGCTAATCGTCATATGCTAATGCTAATGTGAATGATAATACTAATATTAATATTAATCCTTATATGCTAATGTTAATCCAAATATATTAATCATAATCCTAATGGAAATGTTGATTTGTTAATGCTAATTCGAATACTATCTTAATGCTAATGTTAATCCTAATTATAATCCTAATCATAATATTACTACTAATCTTAATCATAATGTTAATGCTAATGATAATTTTAATCTTCCTTCGTAATAATGCTAATGCTAATCCCAATCCTAATACTAATTATAATCTCTATTCATATCTTAATCGTTATCATAATCCTAATCCTAATACTAATAATAATCAAATCATAATCTTAATTGTTAAAACTAATATATGCTAATGGTAATACTAATATGCTAATGTTCAATGCTAATACTAACTTTGATATATTAAACTTATATGTTGATGCTAATGTTAATCCCAATTCTAATCCTAGTATAAATCACAATTCTAATCTTATTCATAATTACAATCCTAATTCTAATCTTAATCTTAATCTTAATCATGATGATAATCCTGATCATAATCCTACTGTTGATCCTAATTATGATCCTAATCAGAATCATAATCCTAATGTTAATCCTAATCTCAATGGTAATTCTAATCATAATTCTAATCTAACCGCAATACTGATACTAATACTAATTATAATCCTAACATTAATTCTATTATTAATACTAATCTTAATCCTAATACTAATTCTAATACTAATCTTGATCCTCATCATGATCTAAATAATATTCCTAATCATAATCGTAATACTAATACTAATGCTAATAATTTAATGTTCATCCTTATATACTAATGTTTATTATAACTATAATATGCTAATGCTAATACTAATATATATCCTAATACCATTGCTAATACAAATCCGAATATGCTGATACTAATCCTAATCATAAAAAGCTAATACTAATGCTAATCATAGTCCTAATCATGATCCTAATCCTAATATGAATTCTAATCCTAATCGTAATCTTAATCATGATAATGATGCTAATCTTGATCCTAATCTTAATCATTATCTCGACCTTAATATTGATCGTAATCTTAATGTTGATCCTAATACTAATACAATAATACTAATACTACTACTAATATTATACTAATACTAATATGCTAATTATAATTTAATGTTAATCCTAATATACTAATGCTAATTCTAATACTAATATAGTAATGATAATACTAATATACTAATGCCAATACTAATATTAATCTTAATATACTAATGCTAATACTAATATGCTAATGGTAATACAAATCTACTAATGTTAATGTTAATATTAATCCTAAAATGTAATGTAAATCCTAATATTAATCATATATGCTAATCTTAATCATAATCTTAATCTAAATGATGATCATGATCCTGAATTCTAATCATGATCTTGGTCTTAATTCTGAACCTAGTTCTAATGTTGATCATGACTTTGATCCTAATCAGAATCCTAGTATGATAATCATAATGTTAATCGTAATACTAATACTAATTCTTTTTTTTTTTTTTTTTTGAGTAAATTCAAGTCCATTACAAGGGGAAGTAGGGGAGGGGGGGGACTCGAACCCTAGACCATTACCCTATTGGTAAAGGCTAGGTACCAACTCTCCTAATGAGGGTTGGTCTACTAATACTAATTCTAGTATTAGTATTTATGCTAATACTAATAGTACCAGTAATATTAATAATATTAGTTCAGCATGAAATTATTTAAAAACTCTTACGCATGGGCGGAACATTATAGGGGCTAGCAGGGGCCAATGACCCCCAAGAATTTTTAGTGTATCTTTTTTTTTTTTTTAATATCTACAAACTCTGTGTATTGTTCCCTTTAACAAATATATATTTATTTATACCTTTTACATTTTCTTTATCATAATTAATTTTGTAAAATATTTTTTACAATCTCAATTGCTAATATTTACTAATTACACTCACAAAAAAACAATTTAACATAAACCAAGAAAGTATATCTTATTTTTCTAATTACATTCTCGATCTGAGTGATTTGAGTTTTTAATTTATCAAATTTCTATTTACTACGAGAATTTTATTTTTCTTAAACATGTTTTGTTTACTCATTCAAGTAATACACCCACATTACAAATCTCTTATTCTAAGGAGTTCTATTGATCATATTCCGTACATACTTGTATTACAATTTATTTTATTAATATCTTACATATTTACATATTTGTGGTCTTTTCCCAATAAATATCGTTAAAGAATTTTGCTGCCCTCAAACTCTCGATAAATATTAGTTACACTCTTAGATTCCCCCCCCCCCCACCCCCCCAACTGAAAAATCATGGTTCCGCTCCTGCTCTTACGTTATAATAATCTAGTTCTAATGGATAACTACATTGAATTTAATATGTCATTTTATACGATTTTCGGGTATACGATGATTTAAAGAAAACATAAGATGGAATTTATAATTAGTTTATTAGAAAGTCAGTAGAAAGGAAAATTTAGAAAAAAATGATTTTTATTTATTTTTTCATCATTAGATAATTAAACTGAGTGCAATTAATTGTTTTTTATTACTTACTTTGCATCTTCTAACATAAATTATTTCTATGATGGTAAAAAATAAAAATCCTATATATTTATATAGAAATAATTGAAAATATCGATTAAGTTAAAAAATGTTATAACCCAATGAATAATAAACCATATCAATATACAGAGTTTACGTTTATACAAATGAAATGAACAATTGAATATTGTCTTCGCAATATTGACAACGTTGTCCGGCTGCTGTACAACCAATGTCGCCTCATATAACACACATGTTGATGTTATACTTATACAAACAAAAACATAAACAAACAAAAAAAAATGTTAAATAAATGATATATGTATATATATGCATAAATAAGCATATAATAATTAATGTGGACAATAAAAGAAAATGCAAAAATAAAACTAATGAATCGAGAAAAAAACTGCCAAAAGTATAATAATAAAATAGAGCATACACTCCTCTAGGTTTTGTTTGATTGATGAAATATCGATTCAAATTGTGAGTGTGATGAATTGGGGTATTTTACTTTTGTTTTATATATGATAAAAAAGAAATTTCCAAATCCTACGGATCCATACTATGACTATGGAGGAATTTTCCAATTTGCATCTTATTGATTGCACTCCAGTAATGGATGATTATTTTCAAATCATAATTCATTAGCATCTTATTTACAAATCTGTATTCCTAAAATCACTCACTATGCATTTAACATGTTTATGGCATTGATATCCTACAATTACATGATAAATTGTAAAAAGAAAGTTTTTGAGTTTGCATTAAATTTCCTAATAAATATTGATTGTATTACCTATTCAATCCATAAACTAAATAAACATAAATTTTAGTAAGTCAAACTTAACAAAAATATGACGTGCGCAAATTAACTTTATTAATGAATGAAATGCCGATTTAGGAAATTTAAAATGAAAATAAATGACATGTGGGATACACGTAGGCAAGATGTTGGATGCCAAATTAAATGTCAGATTTCTAAGCTATGAGGGTTTGCTTTTATATATTATATAGATATAAATTATAAACATGATGAAATATCGAAAAAATTGACGAAAAAAAAATTGTCAACATGGTTGATTTAATTAGTTTCAAGCAATTTAGATGAAGATGAAGAAGGTGTTTGAGCCATGGTTGGTCGGAGGGGATTTTAACACCATCAAAACCCTTGCGGAAAAGAAACGTGGTTCTCAGATGCATTTGCAAGGCATGCATGCATGAGGTCAATGAATTTATTTTGAATGCACGTCTTACGGATGCGGGTATTGAATGTAATATCTATACTTGGAGCAATATTGATTGCTGCCGGCCGACGGGTCTCATACCTCCAATTGTCAAATTACTGGGGAAAAGGCGGCCTCATATTTTAATGATCTTCTTACTGCCACTCCATATCATATGGAAAAAGACATTTTTATGCATGTGGAGGCTCGAGTTACTACAGCCATGAACTCAAAAATTTGTGAAATTCCGATAGAAGCAGAAGTACTCCAGGCTATTAAGGATTTATCGGCTGCTAGTGCTCCAGGGCAAGATGGATTCACTAGCCATTTCTATGTGAATTGCTGAAATATTATTAAGGAGGATCTGATGCAACTCGTTGTTGGGTATTTTCTAGTGATTATTTGTCGAAGGTATGGCCGCTACTCTTCTGGTTCTTATATCGAAAATTCCAAATCCCGAAAACCTCAGTCAATTTCGGCCGATCAGCTTGAGCAACTTTGTTAGTAAAGTAATTACTAAAATAATAGTCACCAGGATGGGTGAAATTTTATCCAACATTTTGTTTGACGAGTAATTAGAATTTTTGAAAGAGCGTAGCATACACGAGTCCATTGCGCTTGCATGGGAATTGGTGCTCGATATTGATAGGAAAAATTGATGGAGAGAACTTGCTCTTTCATATACCATAAAAAAATTAACTATAAATTTAAAACAAGAGAAGAAACTGGGTCTTGTTTTAACGTGAGAAATAACAAATGAAATAGTTTGGCTCTACAATGTAAATACTTTAATTTATATTACACTAAGTAAAATAAATAAGATTATATAATATATAGTGTTGGTGTATTTTACGAAAAAAAATTCGAAAATTTTGCAATTAATTTCAAAAAAATCTAATGGCATCGGAAATTCCAAATAGTTTTTATATGATTCCAATTTCGAAAATCGAAGGAGATCGGAAATCGAAATTTTGAGAATCGGAATGAAAAAAAATTGTTTCAAAATCGAAACTTTTCGGATCAGAACAGGCCGGAATTGAATATTATACAATAAACCCTGAGCGCAAAAAGCCAGCTGATACTCATCTTTATATATAAAAGAAAGATTTTGCCCGAAACCCTAATCCCATTTTTGTGAAATATTTGTAACCCTATGGGTAAATTTGTAATAACAAAAACTGACTTCCTAATTTTTCTTCCGTGTTACTTGAATAATAGCACACAAAAAATATTTACCTTTTTTGCTGGCCCACTCTCTGTAAAACTGTCCACTGCTTTCTAACTGCAAAACTTCTTACGTTTAGGAGATTCTCTCAACTTCTCCCTCAACTTCTCAACTAAGGGTATTTTAGTATTTAATTTATTATTATATATTTATTAAAAAATTAACATCCGTATTTTTAGAAGAGTGGAAATTAGCAGTTTTCACATTCTTAATCGACAACCTATCGTGTATAAGCAGTTTATACTTCAAGCAGTTATGTTTTTGATTCTTCAAGCAGTTAATTCTCCACCACACTATCTAGCTGCTCCTATTCTCCTTTTCACCCCACGACATATAATGGTTTTCTAGAGGAAATAATCGGTAATATTTAATGTTTTTTTTAGAGGGAAGAAAACGATACATTCAGTTCAACGCTGCACCTTCTTCTCCCTGTAAATTCTGTTTCTTCTCTGATTTGGTCCGTAGGTCTTCGTCTTCCTCAAGCCAGCTCCGTCCGTACTCCGGGTGAATAAACCTGCAACGCCGGGAGGGGTTCCCGGCGAGAAAGCTCCGACGATCAAGTCAGTGATCGGAATAGAAGAGAAAATGTATATGCAATATAATAATGATTAGTGTAAAAAATCCCATCCCTTTGTGTGTGTGTTGATTCTCTTATTTATAGATGAGGAAAGCTTGGCCTCCAAGGCTTTCCTTTTTTAGGGTTTCTCTTTTCCCCCAAGTCATGTATCTTGGGCCTGTATTGTCCTGGGCTCGCCTTACCTCGTTTTGGTATTAGGCTAGCGAGTTAAGGTACTCCCACGTAGTTCCGGAGTTCGCGCCATACGACGACTTCGCTCACGGTACCGAGCTAAGACATCATGGGTTCTTCATTATGGGCCTATCGTATTGGGCTTATCCTAATGGGCTTATGTTTATTTGTTAATTGTCAAACAAGCCCGTATCAACTACTCCCCCCTACTCCTTACTTATAAAACAAGTCGGCTTTTCTTTACCTCGTTTTATAAGTACGGAGTACGAGGCATCAGTTCGCACTTCGATTTAGATTTACGTCGGCATACGCAGCCCCTCTTCCTTTCCCTTTCATTAATTGCTCTGACACCCCGCGTGGTCGGTTCAAGTTCCCTAGGTCATCATGAGAAGATTTCCATCAGCGCTTTTTGTGCTAGGTTCGAGGTAGTCTGCATTAAATCTTGTCCGTTCGGGTGGGCGGTTATGATTGCTTTTTTCTCTTTCCTAGGTCATTACTAGGGGAGTCCAATCGACACTTCTTGCGCCGAATTCGAGGCGACCTACTTTGAATCTCGCCCGTCCGAATAAACGGTTGTGATCAGGGTTTCCACTTTTCCTCCTCCTATAAGTATCTGACTTCCACGAATTTTCAGAATTTTTTCCTCTTCTTCACCTCTACGCTTCCCCTATCCTTGTTTACCTCCGGCGACTTTGCTTCTCGAGAACCAAGTTCTTTCCTATCCGTGCTTGTTTTCTTCTTCGACAAAGGTACTACTTCTTTCCCCCCATCTTTTATTACCCCCGCCTTTACTCTTCGAATTGATAATGTCTGCCCGTTCGCCTGATCCTTTCGGCCAAAAGATGCCCTCTCCGGAGGGGGGTGAAAACCCCGCCTTTTCTATTTCTTCTTCGTCAGAGGAAGGACCCTACTTCTCCCCTTCGGGCAAGCTCTTAGAACGGCCCAAGAAAAGGGGCAGAAAAGAGGTTTCGTCTTCTGCGAGGAGTGGTTCTCCTTCCTTATCTGAAGGACGAGATCCGGATGACCAGTGGGGACCTAGTACCTTGAGCGAAGTAGATCTAGCTAACTTAGTTCGTGACATAGGCCTCCCTACCGATGTCGAGTTAATTCTGCCCTCGCGAGATGATCGCCCTCTAAACCCTCCTTTAGGCTTTAGTACCTGGTTTTCCGAGCAGTTCTACTTTGGTCTTTCTTTCCCTATCTCGCCTTGGTTCTCTGAAATCGCCCAACTATGTAATGTATCCCTCAACCAATTCCATCCTCACGCTATAATCATCATGACCGGATTTCGCATGCTGTGCGCCTGGTCGGGGGTGATTCCCACACCAGCTCGCTTTCGAAGCATCATGGTTTTAAAGAATTCGAGTCCCTTCCATATCTCCATCTCGGCCCGTCCGGGTTTCAAAATACTGATGCCACCTAACAAAACCGATGGGTGGCAAGGTCACTATTTCTTTGCTAGGAACCCTGTTGACACCCCCTATTTGTGTCCTTGGCTCGCCACCCTGCCCGAGAAGAAGAGGGGGAAACCTTTGGCGATTGACGAATGTTTATTAAAAATGATAACCCACTTTCAACCGAGCTACGGCGTCCCGGATAGCCTCACTAGCTTTCCGCCGATGCTTCGCCACTTCTATTTTCACGACAACGGCACGTACTCCCTAACCCGGGAAGATTTAGGTGGGTTTGATTGCGATACACGTCTTTTATCCCGGTTTATTGTGTTATCTCGGATACGTATTTCCGTCGTCTTATTAGTTCCTTGTATATTTGTTCTGCGCCTCATTTACTTATCCTATTTTCCCAATTTTGTGGGCAGATTTAAGGATGAAGAGGATGTTTCGAGGCGACAAACCGGCCACTCGTCCTTCCGAGCCGGAGCCTGGGTTCGAAGCATTCGAGTTCCAGCGCCCTCTGGTCGCTGAATCTGAAAAGCACTCCTCGGAGGAGGGATCTTTAAGACCCAGGCCTCCCAAGAAAAACGCCGCACCTCCTCGCGCCCGAGGTGGACCACGGATTGAGGATTCCGAACCTCCCCGGCGGTCTTCCGCCATAGTTCTGGCCTCGTCGCCACCTCCTCCTCCGACCGAAGAAACGGTGGAAAAAGAAACCGCTCCGAAGAAGCGGAGAACTGACCTGGCCCTTGGGGCGGCTGGATCGTCTTTGCCTGCCGGTTTTGGGCTTCATCTCTGCCAAAACGCGGAGAACGCCATTGCCGCATGTCGGTCTTTGGCCTTTCCCACCGACATTGCCCATTTCGGGCAGATGAGTAAAGGCGACCGTCTCGAGCTACTTCTTCACAACATTACGCAGGTTTGTCTGATTTCGGATTATTCGAACCAATTCCTTAGCTTCATATTTTTATCCAAGGCTAACCTTGTTTGAACTCTTTGTACATGTAGCAATTCGCCATCGCTTTCTCGGGTCCCTTGGGGTGGGATGATGTCTCGCGTGAGGCATACGATAACCAAAAGAAGGAGGTGACTCAACTTCGAAAGGAAGTTCGAGGCCTGAAGGAAAGTTTGGCGATGTCTGAATCGTCGAAGGAAGGGCTGTTCTCCGAGGTGAAGAGGTTGCAGGAGAGGGAGAAGATCTTACAGGCGGAGAAAGACTCCCTGGGCTCTCACGTCGCCAGCCTAGAAGAAAAAGCCAAAGGACTTTCCAACGAGCTGTATGCAGCCGGGGTTCAGGCCTCTACTAATTTCGCCGAGGGGGTGAAAGAAGGACAGAGATTGTTCCCGGGGTCGCCCGAAGGTCTCCGTTTTATCGAGGAGTTCGTTCGTCGTTTCTTTCACCGGTTATGGCGTTCGACTACCTTCACCCGAGAAGCTTCGGGGTTGGCTCGTTTTTTCTTCTCCTCGGCGGTTGCGGCCGTTCGAAAGAGGTTATGTGGCGCCGGCATCGAGTTCCCGTTGGTGGAAAGTGAACTGGCCGAAGACCTTCCCGATGACGTGATCCCGGGTTTTGAGGGGGATGTTAATGAGGATCCTAACTTGGAATGGTGGAGGCCGGTTTACCAGGGTCTCGTTGAAGAGTTTACCCGTCAAGGAGCCATTACGGACTTTGTCGGGGACATTGGGGCCCTTGGAACGGTGGTTAGTTCCGAAGAGGCACAGCCAAGCCTCGTTCCGCCGCCCCCTCCGGATGCTGAGAATCGAAGTGAAGCGGGTGCAGCAGTTCCGAAGTGAAGACCATAAAAAGACTTAACCATTTTTTATGTTTTGTACTTTGAATATGTATTTGTTTAAACATTACGTCTCTTATTTCCTTTGGCCTTGTATCCTTAACAATTTCTCCGTTTTTCCCATATGCTTGGAATGTCTTTATTCGCTTTTATGCCTGTGTTATTCTGGACTTCAGACTTAGTCTGTCGATATCCCCACTAATCTGCAGTGGCGTTTACTTCTTAAGCTTATCCATTAGTTCAATCTTGTACCATTCCTATATTTTAACTTAGCACCCACTCATAATATTTTGCTTATGAAAACGCGAGTTAACGCCACAATGAAACACGCGAGTTAACGCCACAGTAAAACACGCGAGTTAATCGCCACAGTAAAACACGCGAGTTAACGCCACAATGAGACACGCGAGTTAACGCCACAGTAGAACACGCGAGTTAACGCCACAGTAAAGCACGCGAGTTAACGCCACAGTAAAACACGCGAGTTAACGCCACAATGAGACACGCGAGTTAACGCCACAGTGAGACACGCGAGTTAACGCCACAATGAAACGCGCGAATTAACGCCACAATGAAACACGCGAGTTAACGCCACAATGAAACACGCGAGTTAACGCCACAATGAAACACGCGAGTTAACGCCACAGTAAAACGCGCGAGTTAACGCCACAATGAAACACGCGAGTTAACGCCACAATGAAACACGCGAGTTAACGCCACAATGAAACACGCGAGTTAACGCCACAGTAAAACACGCGAGTTAACGCCACAATGAAACACGCGAGTTAACGCCACAGTAAAACACGCGAGTTAACGCCACAATGAAACACGCGAGTTAACGCCACAATGAAACACGCGAGTTAACGCCACCATGAAACACGCGAGTTAACGCCACAGTTATAACTTAAGTAAATAACACAAGTACTTTTTTAACGTGGAAACCCTCCAAATAAGGAGAGAAAAAACCACGGGGCCTAGCCCAGATCGGAAAATGGATGTTTATTAATGGTTGTTTTGCCTGTACAAGGTGTGTCTCGATTTCGCTGGCGTAATTGCCTCGATTTCCTTTATCTCTTTTTTTTTTTTTTTTTTTTTTTTTTTTTTTTTTTTTTTTTTTTTTTTTTACGCGAAGAAGCGTTTCAGATGTATTATGTTCCAAGCCCGAGGTAACGGCTTCCCGTCGATGTCTGCCAACTCATATCCTCCGCCGGCCAAACACCTGGTGACTGTGTATGGTCCTTCCCAATTAGCCTCCAACTTTCCCGTGTGTTTTAGCGCGTCCGCTCGTCGCAAGACGAGGTCTCCGATCTGGAATGAGCGGGACCGCACCCCCTGATCATACCGAGCTTTAATCAAGTTTTTACTTCTTTCCATGTGCAAATACGCCGTTTCCCGAAGATCGAAAACTTCGTCCAGTTGTGATCTTAAAGCATCATCGTTTGTTACTTCGTCAAATGCGGCGATGCGGAGCGTGTCCATTGCCACTTCGACCGGTATAACCGCTTCAGTTCCGTAGGTTAACCGGAACGGTGTTTCGCCAGTGGCTGCTTTGGATGTGGTCCGGTAAGACCATAGGACGGAGGGCAACTCGTCTACCCAACTTCCACCCTGCTCGTCTAACCTTTTTTTCAACCCATTGACAATGGTCCGGTTTACGGACTCCACTTGTCCATTGGCCTGGGGGTGCGCTACTGCTACGAATTTTTGTGCAATTTTCATCTCTTCGCACCACGCTCGAATTTTCTTGCCGTTGAACTGAGTGCCGTTGTCCGATACAAGGCTTCGAGGTAGGCCAAACCGACAGCAGATATTTTTCCAAATGAAGTGCATGACCTCGTCTTCTGAGATTTTCGATAAGGCTTTAGCTTCAACCCACTTGGTAAAGTAGTCTACCGCGACAATGATGAACTTTTTTCGACCCGTGGTTTGAGGGAATGGCCCCACCAGGTCGATTCCCCATTGGGCGAAAGGGCATGGAGCACTCATGATAGTCATTTCCTCCCCCGGCTTGTGGATGAGCGAGGCGTATTTTTGGCATTGTATGCAGTGTTGAACATATCGGTACGTGTCCTTCTTCATGCCAGGCCAGTAATATCCGGCCCGGTGTAGTTTCTGCATGAGGGCCCGAGCTCCTCCATGCTCGCCACAACCACCTCGATGCACTTCATCCAGAACATGCGTTACCTCCTGCTTTCCCAAACACCTTGCGTCTACTGTGGTGAAGTTTCTTTTATATAATGTCCCATGCCGTACGTAAAAGTGCCTTGCCTTATATGCCAAACGGTGCTGTTCTCTCTTGGTGCCAGCTCGCTCTCCTCTGAAGTATTTGAACAAGGGTGTTCTCCAATCCGGCTCTTCGTCTATTGTCATTATCCCCGGTGTTGGGGTGGGGGCAATAAGGATAGTGATCTTTCTTTCAATGCAGTCAACGACTGACGACCCAACTTTAGCGAGGAAGTCGGCTCGCTGGTTGTCGTTTCTCGGAATTTGATGCATGGTGCAGACTTCAAAAGTTTCTTGCACAGCTCGGGCTTTATTTACATAACTCTTCATTCTATCGTTTTTTGTTTCGTAGTCTCCTTCGAGTTGATGTATTACCAATTGAGAGTCGGAGTATATTCGCACCACGCGCGCTCCGAGCTCTTGGGCGATCTCCATACCTCGGATAAAGGCTTCATACTCTGCTTCATTATTGGAAACTCGAGGTAACCTGACGGCAAACTCGACTTCCGTTCCGGTGGGATCAATAACTATTATCCCTGCCCCCGCTCCCGAGGTTGTAGACGAGCCATCCACGTAAATTTTCCACTCCTTTTCGATGGGTATCCTGGTGGTTTCTCGGATGAAATCCGCTAACGCTTGTCCTTTGACCGAGGTACGGGGTTGATATTGGATCTCGTATTGTCCCAGCTCGATGGCCCATTTAACAATTCGCCCTGACGCGGTAGGTTGACCTAGGGTCTGTCGAAGGGGTAAGCTTGTGCGAATCACCATGGTATGCGACAGGAAATAAGGCCGGAGTCGTCGCGTAGTGAGGACCAGTGCGTACGCTATTTTCTCGACTTCAGAATATCGGCTTTCCGACGTAGTGAGGATCTTACTAGTATAGTAGATCGGCCTTTGTTGATTATTAACTTCCTTGAACAACACCGAACTGATGGACTCATCGCCCACTGACAAGTATACAAACAGGGTTTCGCCCTTTTCAGGGGTGCTAAGGATCGGCAAGCAAGTGAGAGATCGTTTTAATGCTTCGAATGCGAGCTGGCATTCGGTGGTCCATTCGAACTGAGCTGTTTTCCTTAGTACTTTGAAGAAAGGCAGGCTCTTATCAGCCATTCGCGATATAAACCGAGCTAGGGCTACAACTTTTCCTGCCAAGGATTGGACTTCCTTGATGGAGCGAGGAGGTGTCATCTGAAGTACGGCCTCCACTTTATCTTGGTTTACCTTGATGCCTTCCCGATTAACAATGTATCCCAGGAACTTTCCAGCTTGTACTGCGAATGCACACTTAGCAGGGTTCAACTTCATCCCATATAAACGAAGAGTTGCAAAGGTCTCAGCTAGGTCTGCGAGATGCGTAGAGCGCCTCTTGCTTTTAACTAACATGTCATCCACATAAACTTCAATGTTGCGTCCGACTTGGGCCCGAAACATCCTATCCATTAATCGCTGATACGTGGCTCCCGCATTTTTCAGGCCGAAAGGCATCACCACGTAACAGTAAGTCCCCGTGGCGGTGACAAAACTTACTGCTGGCTGGTCCTTTTCGTCTAGCGGAATTTGGTGGTATCCTTGCGAGGCATCCATCATACTAAGTAGCTCGCATCCAGCAGTGGCATCTACAAGCTGATCTATGCGAGGTAAAGGATAATCGTCTTTCGGGCAAGCCTTATTTAAGTCCCTGAAATCGATACACATTCGCCATTGGCCATTAGCTTTCTGTACTAACACCGCATTGGACAGCCATGTAGGGAACTGAATTTCCCGGATGTGTCCGATTTCCAGAAGTCGTTGAACTTCCTTCTGTATGATTTCGTCTTTTTCGGTACCGAAGTGTCGCCGTTTCTGCTTGACGGGCCTGCACTCGGGTCGTAAATTGAGCCTGTGTACAGCAGTTCGCGGTGATATACCGGTCAAATCACTTGGTTGCCAAGCAAAAATATCTTCATTCGACCGCAATAACGCTATCAACTCATCCCGAAGAGGTGGTTCTAAATCCTTACTTATCCGGGTTTGTTTCATCATCCCAGGGACGAGGTCGATTGTCATCAATTCGTCCATGGGTTGTACATGATTAACTTTATCATCTGGATCAACTCGGGGGCGCTTCTCGTCTCCCAAGTCTTCTTTTGTGAGGGTATCACGTCGGCCCTTCTCTGCTATTTTAACCATTTCGACATAACACGATCTCGATTGGGCTTGGTCGCCTCTGACCTCTCCTACCATCCCACCAACCGGGAACTTAAGCTTTTGATGAATGGTCGAAGGGACCGCCCGAAAGGTATGTAACATTGGTCGTCCTATCACGATGTTATATGAGGTCGGCGACCCCTCGACGATGACAAAATTGACAGTTTGAGTGCGTGTTCGAGGTGGAGTTCCTATAGTGACAGGGATTTTAACTTGTCCAATCGGCGTCAGGGACCCTCCTGTAAACCCAAATATCGCTGTGGTGACGGGAAAAACCGGGAGGTCAAGCTCCATTTGCAGGAAACACTCGTAAGATATGACGTCCACCGAACTTCCGGGGTCAACGAAGGCGCGAGCGACATCGTATCCTCCCACGTTAATCGTGATGAGGAGAGGATCACAGTGAAAATCATCTAGGTCTGTTTCATCTTCAGGACTGAACGAGATAGTGGGATAGTGACGATACTTCGGTGTAGAAATTTGGCAAACTTCATGATTATTTTTTAGGCTACCGAGATGACGTCTCCTAGCCCGGTGAGTATCTCCTCCTGTAGGACCTCCTGAAATCATCTGAATGTACCCTCTTTTCGGCGCTGGCGGTGGGGGCGGTGCTCGTGGCGGGTTCCCGAACTGGGCTTCACGTTTTTGCCCCCGAGGTGAATCTATCTTCACAAAATCCCCAATCTTGTTATCCCTGATGAGACGTTCCACTTCGTCTTTCAGATGTGCGCAGTCGTCGGTCGTATGTCCGTATTCGTTATGAAAACGGCAGAAAGTACCCAATGTCGGATCTCGACGGGGGGCTCCGCGAGCGGTTCGAGGCCACCGCAGATCGGCTCTCTTCTCGATCGCGTATAGCACCTGGGATAGAGGAGCTGTAAGGGGCTGGTATGATTGGAACCGAGATCCCTTAGCATCCGGGACAATACTCCGACTAGGAATATTGGCATCCCTGCGAGGTAACATGGGCTCCTTGCCTCTCTTTACTTCGCTGACCCGTACGTTTGTGGCTTGGTGAGATTCCTCCACTTTCTGTTGGCGGGCTTCTTCTAAATTAATGAACCTAGATGCCCTTTCTAATAAGTTATCGAAATCAGGTGATGGCTCCAGCGCTAGAGCTCGGAAAAATTCATCATCTCTCAACCCTTGTGAAAGGGCCGCCATGAGCACCTCGTCACTGGTAGTCGGGACTTCCAGGGTGGCCGAGGTAAACCGTTTGATGTAACTCCTGAGGCTTTCCTTCTCCTTCTGGCGGATGCTGAACAACGATAGGGAGGTTTTCTTGCACTTTTTCGAGCTGGCGAACTGGTTCATGAAGGCCTTAGCAAATTGTTCGAAAGATTGCATGCTCCCGGAAGGTAACAAACCGAACCAGGCCTGCGCAGGCCCGGCTAGGGTGGTGGCGAAGGCACGACATCTCACCCCTTCCGTGAGCTGATGAAGTGATGCCGTATTGTTGAAACGACTTAGGTGTTCGGCGGGATCCGATGTGCCATTGTACTCGAACGAAATGGGTCGGTAGCTAGCGGGTATGGGATCGTCATCGAGGTGTTTTGCGAAAGGGCTAGACCCCACGAGATCTCGCATTGACCTGTTCCGTAAGGCCTTTAATTCGTTCATATCACGTCTCAGGCTGTCTACTTCGGTCCTGACTCCATGACTGTCGCCTCCTCGATTTTCCGAATAACTGTCGCCTTCATCATCAGTTCGCCCCTCGTTCAGAGAGCGTCTCAGGTCCCTTTTGGGTCGGTTATCCTGAGGTAAGGATTGGGCGTAATTGCGGATGGCCGTGGTGATCATGACTTCTACTTCATCTCGGGTGTACGTGCGCTCATCAGGGGGTGGAGCCGGTGCTGCAGCCGGTCTTTTCGAAGCAGCTCCAGCGCTCTGAAATTCAAAAGAAGGGCTTCCTGAAAAGAGAGGGACTCGTCTCTCTTTCTCGGGCGTGAGCAGGCTGCACCCGGACTTCTCCCTCGAGGCAGGCGGCGGATCAACGCCAGGTGTATCGTGAGCTGCTGCTTCCAGCTCCTTCTGTAGGTTTCGGGTAACCGTGTCTTCTCCTTCCATCTTTTCTCCACGTTCTTAGCTCAGATCTGGACTTCCGGGGGTAGATCTGATTTTTCCCGGAAGCTGTTTTCCCAAAACTTCAAGATTTTCCCACAGACGGCGCCACTTGATTTAGTCCGTAGGTCTTCGTCTTCCTCAAGCCAGCTCCGTCCGTACTCCGGGTGAATAAACCTGCAACGCCGGGAGGGGTTCCCGGCGAGAAAGCTCCGACGATCAAGTCAGTGATCGGAATAGAAGAGAAAATGTATATGCAATATAATAATGATTAGTGTAAAAAATCCCATCCCTTTGTGTGTGTGTTGATTCTCTTATTTATAGATGAGGAAAGCTTGGCCTCCAAGGCTTTCCTTTTTTAGGGTTTCTCTTTTCCCCCAAGTCATGTATCTTGGGCCTGTATTGTCCTGGGCTCGCCTTACCTCGTTTTGGTATTAGGCTAGCGAGTTAAGGTACTCCCACGTAGTTCCGGAGTTCGCGCCATACGACGACTTCGCTCACGGTACCGAGCTAAGACATCATGGGTTCTTCATTATGGGCCTATCGTATTGGGCTTATCCTAATGGGCTTATGTTTATTTGTTAATTGTCAAACAAGCCCGTATCAGAGTTAATGAACGAGCCACTAGCGCCAGGTGTCGCTTTGGACAGCTTGATAAAGTACTACAAATCCGGTTACGATGCGGTGAGAATGTACACTCCTAGTGCATACGTGATCCTATCGAATAGATTGGGAGAAGCAAACGATACAGAGCTCGTTCCGTTTGCTGCGGGCCTTAACCGCTCGGTGATAGACGTGCATTACTACAATCGTTATTCCGATTATTTCCGGGGCTTGACCGGTCGGCAAAACGTCGAATTCATCTACAAGAAACGTTCAAAGCAGTTGCGGGAATTGAGTCGAGATGGCGGACCTCTAAGCTTCGTTGGTAAGAAGTAAACGGTTACGAGCGATAATTATTGCATCTCTAATACATTTTTTTTGATTTTGCTCGTTTTTCGAAATGTATGATTGGATCGGAGCTTGAACTGATTTTGCAGGTGAATGGACAGCCGATTTATATGTTCGAAATGCTTCGGTGCATGAATATCGGAGATTTGCCGAAGCTCAGCTAGAGGTGTATGGGAAGGCCACGTTTGGATGGGCTTATTGGTCTTACAAGTGTGAACAAAAGTACTGGAGTTTCAAGTGGATGATTGAAAAGAGCTATATAAGGCTCTGAGTATATATATGTATATATATATATATATTCTGTAATTTAATATCTTACGAAAATGAAGTCTTGCTAATTAAGCGTTCGAAATACTAGAATGATGCACGTGCGTCACCAGTGGCGGAGAAGAAAAAAAAGTTATATATTTATATATAGAAATTAATTTAGGGATTTTTAATACTTCAAAAGTATAAGGAGATTAATTTGAAATCTTATTAAGTATTCACAATCTTTCTTTCCACAATTTATTAATGCTTAATTAATGGTGAACCAAACTCAATTTCCAATTAAGAACTTGGAAGTTATCGGTACAAAGAACAACCTTTTGAGGCAATTATAGATCCCGGGAGACAATTTGTATTGATCAATAAAAATCGATTTCAATGTTTTTTTTTTTTTTTTTTTTTTCTGGGTTTATCCAATTTATCGTGAAAAGTAAAGGGAGATAAAGTAACCGTGTGTCGATTGTCTTCTAAAGATAAGTTTTCTTCTTCCTTCAAATGGAATAAATATACCAATCAAATTCTGGGAGGCTTCATGAAGTGCTTCTTTCGGAGTTAAACTCCCATTTGTCCATATTTCGACACATCATTTATGTTAAAACGACTCGAGTTTAATGGAACTCTACGTTTCTATATTAAACTAGTTAGTTTTCCAATACTTGGCATCTCGTGAAAGATTGCTTGTGACAAGCGGTTGTGACGAAGACGTGGTGGATATGGGTTGAGTTGTGTTTTGACAATGAAAATGAGTGCAGTAGACATTAACGACGGCCATGATGATGAATATAATGTGCGTAAATGAGGTTCGCGGTGACTACTAGTTGGTCTTTTTCGCGAGCTGTCGAAATGCATTTTCAATTCTATAAGGATACTAAATGATCTATATTAAAGTACTATCATTTCCGATCCCCATTGAATTATAGTGAAGCTTTGGAGATATGTACTATAGAAGTAAGGCACTGAAACCTTTATTAATCAGTACGCATATACACACAAATACGCACATACATAGGTGTGTGTGGATCAACGGTAAAAAATCACGTGATGTAGTCTTCACCAGGTGTAGCATAGAAATAACCAAATTGCGGTTATTGGTCGAAATTGATTAATTAGTGAAACTAAGATTTGAGGGATGAAATTGTAATACATTATAATTTGAGGGACGTTTTTGTCTTTGACGGTTTTTTAGGCAAAAATATAATCTTGGGTAAATTACACCCACACCCCTGATGTATGCTTAAATAACTTTAAGGTCCCTGTGATATCGATAATTACACCCACCCCCTAAAACATAGTTAGAAAAGCTAATGGGATAATTTATTGGATACGTTATTCCGATAGAGTTCTAATGAACAATTATTTTTAGCTAGTGGTGGAGACAACATAGAGTTATGAGGTGACATGGCTCTTCCAACATTTCTTAAATCACGCATAGCTCTTTGTTGTCTCAACCACTTCCGGAAACTAATAGTCATTTAAAACTCTATCGGAATAACGTATCCAATAAATTATCCCATTAGAGTTTCTAACTATGTTTCAAGGGGGTGAGTGTAATTATCGATACCATAGAGACCTTAAAATTATTTTACCATACCTTAGGGGTGTGGGTGTAATTTACCCTATAATCTTAGTTGTCATTTTGGCTTTTTTAGATTACTTTTCTTTTTCTTTTTTATATCTAGACCTATTTGTTAATAAGTAGTCAACTATAGAAATTGCCCTTTAATTAAAGGTACGAGTAGTTTCATATTTTCAACATGAAAGTTAAATATAACATTTTTCCAAAAGTAAAGACTAAAGAGTGCATATCAAAGTTTTTTTCAATGGGACTGATTAGCCCCTCAGTCCCTTCAAATTAGGTTTGGAGACTTTAGTGGGGAAAAGGGGACTTTAATTAATGTATTGGGTAAATTACACTTACACCCCTGAGATGTATTTAAATAATTTTGATGTTCCTGTGGTATTGGTAATTACAATCAACCCCCCTGAAACATTGTTAGAAACTTTGACGGGATAATGCATTGAATACGTTATTTCAATAAGATTCTAACGAACTATTGATTTCAGGAAGTGATTGAGACAATATAGAGCTAGGGGTAAACATGGTTCCCCCAACATTTTTTAAATCACCCCTAGCTCCATGTTGTCTCAACGACTTCATGAAACTAATAGTACATTAGAATTCTATCGGAGTAATGTATCTATTGCATTATCCCGTTAGAGTTTCTAACAATATTTCAAGGGGTGATTGTGATGACCACATGGACTTAACAATTATTTTAGCATACTTCAGAGGTGTATGTGTAATTTACCCTAATATAGTGCATTCTCCATTCTTGTGTAACGAAAATTTGATCTTCTTGGAAGGGATGATTTAGCAATTGGAGCAAGTGAGTTTGTATCAATTGATCTAAGTTCGAATTCCCTTGTCAATAATCATTAGGTCGAGTCTGTAATATACATTTACGTATCTCGTATGATTACACGAGAGCATATATTTATCCAGTGTATCAATATAATTAATTGAATAATTTACTGTCTTGTAAGGTAGATCCAACTTTAAAAAAAATGAAAAAAAAAACCAATAAAAAGATTCCTACAAAAGTTTGTCAGTGATTCCGGTAATATATATATTGAATAAAATAATAGCAGTGCTTGCTTGTTGGGCAACATCATAATTCATAATGCAATTATTTTCAATCAAAATCTAAATAAAGAAATCAACGGTCCACAATTCCCCTCTCCTTCTTTATCTTCCCATCTCTCTCTCACTTCTCCTTCCCTCTTTCTCCTCCCTCCTCCTCCTCCCACCCTCTCTCTCTTTCTAACCTCTCTCTCTCTAGAAAAAAGATGTTTAGATAACACACATACGTACACAACCATATATATATATATACATATAAATAGTGTGTGTGTGTGTGTGTGATTTATACTGTTTATTATTAATTATTCCCTAAAGAAAAGATGATGTTAGGAAAGAGAGGCCGTCCACCGATGAAGAGGACAACAAGCATGACTGAGTTCACCCTGGATTTCACCGGCGGCGGCGCTGACGCTGTTTATCAGCCGTTGGATCCTCACAACCCCTTCAATGTCGGCGCCGCCGCCGCCGCCGCCTCTCCAAGATCCCACCGCCGCAACTCGGCGGATTTCGTCCAAACTGCACAGTTCTTGAGGGTTTGTTTCCTCTGTCAACGCCGCCTCGTCCCTGGCCGCGACATATTCATGTATAGGTATATACAGTAAAACCTCTCTAAATTAATACGAGTCAGTCGGATACATCAAAATTTGATTGCATTCATTTAAGAAAATATTAAATTATCGAATTAATAATTTAATACGTTCTCTACCGAGTTAGCTGCAGAACAAATTATTATTTAAATGAGATTGTTAATTTATGGAAGCTCTACTATTTATATATATAAAAGTAACAAAAAAAACTAATTAGCAAAACACTAATAAAAGTAAAATAAGAAAAAAAAAATGATATTTCTTAATTAAATTAATTTTATTTATTTTTGGCAGAGGTGATAGTGCTTTCTGCAGCCTAGAGTGCAGACAAAACCAAATGACACAAGACGAGAGGAAAGAGAAAAAGTGTTCATTGGCGTCCAAGAAAGAAGCATCAGCTGGAACCACCGCCGCCGGGAAAAAAGTCTCCGCCGCCGGCGAGACAGTCACCGCCGTGTAGATTAGCGTATGTATGTTTGTATTGTGTGTATGTAATGTACCCCACCACCATAAAAAAAATAATATATGTACATGTGGGGCTAATATTATATTCAGCTAAAGTTGATGGCCAAATTTTGGAATCCAACTTAATTAATTGCACACAGCCCCCTGAGAAGTACTACTACTTTGTAGTACATGTACTATAACATTTTGGAAGGCAAATCATTTGGAGAAATTGCTCTTTTCTGTGTCAATAAACTTTATTTAATTATTATTATTGTTGTTATTATTTAATTATGTTCCATTTAAATTCAAGAATCTCATAATAAAACATGGGTAATAAGGATGTCAAATGAGTACTTATATATATAGATTGCATTTTACCATTTTACATCCAATTGAGATATAAGAATTTGAAATTCATTGTCGAATAAATTTGATTCAAACAAATTACAAAGTTTAGTAAAGTGCGTATAGTATATTTTAACCTATAATCTTGTCTCTGATACCATATTAGAATACACGCAGCACAACAATTACGCAAACATTGTACAACTATATTCGACTAAGATTTGACACACACTAAAGCCTCCACCACTAAAAATTTCCCAAAATTGTTTAGAAGGTACTTTCCGAAAAAATAAATAAATAATGAAGTATTTAATATTTTTGTTAAAATAATGCAAGCAAGTTAAAATATCATATGGTGGTCATTATTAACTATTTGGAATTACTTAACCTTAAAATTATGCATTAGAAGAGGGACGTGGTTGCAAATACACTAAATTACACAAATAAAAATAAACTTTTATGCAGGGGCGACAACACGACCCCAAGCCTCTTGTTTTTGCCCGCGCATATGTACGTATGCTCGATCGTATGTAAATAAAGCTATAATACAAAATACCAGTTATCTTATATTTCACGAGGTGTATCAAATAGGTAAATCATTTTTTAGTCTATCGTCATGGAATACCTTTTTTTTTTTTTTTTTTTAATCCAATAAGGTGCCTATCGATTAGTGGTGCCCATAAAAAGAGAGTAGTTGTATTTTAATGGACTCGAAATAAAAGAATAAAATCACTTTTAAATGGGATGCGACAAGTCTTTGTGTTAGGGCTTCAAAATATAGACGAAAAAGTCGGGAATTAGCTTTTTTTTTTTAATCGCCGATGATGTTAAATAACCATCCACAAAATACAATTATACATACTGATAGTATTTGATTATGTGCAATTGATCAACAATTAAATATCATGTGATGTATTATGAGCTGGTTTTTTTCTCATTAAATGCTATGTTGAACTAAGTACTAGTATATTTTAATAAATTATTGAACAATTATTGAATAATGAATTACAAATTGTTTAGTCCATCTCCTTGGAAGTGGATTGAAAATTCAAAACTGTAGACATCGGAGAGAGTGAGCTAATCTGAGAGTGAAGTTTGGTCCCACAGAAAAAAAATAAAAAATAAAAATTAAATTAAATTAAATTAAATAAAATTAAAATTTTGGGGTTGGGACTTGGGACCATCCCAACACCCACTTTTGTTTCATTGTGGGGTGCACCATTACCACCACATGTTTTTTAGTACTATCTTTTTATTAACTTTAGGGTAAATTACAAACACCTCCCTGAGGTATGGTCAAATTACAAAACCACCTCTCTTGTTTGGATAATTACAACCACCCCTCAACTCCTCAAATTTAGTGGAATCTTCGAGATTATATGGAATATTATCACTTTTGTACCCGTTTTATCCCATTCAAATTCTACATTATGAAGCAAGATGATCATAATATGTGATTTTTAACTTGTATATATCAGTTTGTGGTGCATCGGAAACTGTATGTTTACACAAAACGAGTACAAACTAGAGCACATTTCACAGAATCTAGATGATTATGTTGAATTTGGCACCATAAGGGTGGAGGTGTAAGAAAAAATCATGTTGAGGGGGTAGATATAATTTTCCAAACAAGAGGGGTTTTTTGTAATTTGACCATACCTCAGGGGGTGTTTGTAATTTACCCTTAACTTTATGAAATATTACTCCCTCCGTTTCTAAATAAGTCTCATTTTTTAACTTTGCATAAATATTAAAAAAGCTGAATAAATATATTTTCAATTGAGAAAATAGATATTGTTAGATCAAGATATCCTTATTAATTAATGCAAAGAGACCGCTAAAGACTTGATAAAGACATAATTAAAAAAAAAATATAACTAATGCAGTATTAGAAGTCTAAAGTGATATATAATATGGAACAAAAAAAATTCTTAAAAGTGACGGATATTACGAAACACATGAAGTAATTTGTATGCCCGAAATTCATTAGTTTCATTATGATGGAAAATTTCAGAGTTAAAACTTCATATCCTAAAATTAATTTTCCCAAATCGTGTGGAATATTATTTTATGTCATAATTTTAAAATTATTTTCCCCAAATTGTGTGGAATATTATTTTTATATAATAATTTGTCATGGAAGTTATGTTCTTGCTAGGATACAAGTGAAAGTATCACTATGTATGCAGCTAATATATTCTAATTTATTAATTTTGCTCCCCAACATGATACAAAGATTTTAGAGAATCGAGGTCTACGAAATACTCCCTTCTTTCCTTAATATTTGTCACTTTCGCCATTTTTTCATATTTCAAATTATTTGTCATTTCACTATTCCAATGAATAATTAATTGCAATTTTTTCAATTTTACCCTTTCTCACTCATTATTAATAAAAATATAATTATTTAAAAATCAAATAATGACATGGGTATTTTAGTAATTTACTATACTTTTTGCTACTATCTATGCATATTTATTGAGTTTCTTAATATGTGGGCAACTAACAAAAGTGACAACTATTGAGGGAAGGAGGGAGTAAAATTTTTCTCTTGTAATGTATAAGCTATGTTTGGAAGACAAATCCTTCTTGTAATTATTTGGAAGGTAAATTTCGCTTTGCACCTTGTATTTTGGATCGATATCACTTTACTTCATTGTATTTTCGATTGCATCGATTTGCTCTATGTACTTGAAAAATTGTCTCTGCGTAGCTCTTACCGTTAGTTTTCAGACTTTGACCTTAACACAGTTTGATCTAAGTCCGAAAATTACAAAACAAACCACCCTTCACAGTATAAATAATTATTAAAAAAATTAAAAATAAATTGTGGCTGATCCATATTTTCTTGTTATCTTGAAACTTTTACTATTTTAATTTTAATTTTTGTTTTTCTTTTATGGTTTTTTTATAATTATTTAAACTGTGAGAGGTAATTGTTTTTCGTAGTTTGAACTTATTTCAGGGTTGACCGTAATTTATCCATAATAGTTATTAGAGTTAGGCAACTTTTACAAAAAAGGCATCATTAATTACAATTATCTAGATGGGTTGGAGACCTAAATATTGTGCTTACGCAACACAAAGCATGAACCTCGTGATTAATTATAATTAATTGTCAACACCAATTACTTATGACATCACAATCCACTTTTGGCCTCGAATCAAAACAAAAACCATGTACAAAATTAATTTTCAATAAGCCAATTATTAAAAGAAGATTATTGATATATATATATATATAATCATAGTGCGTGCTCGACTTTCAAAACACCAATAATTTGTATACCTATATTGTTGATATTTATAAGCTTTATGCAAAAAGATTTAACGTGGATGACCATTGGTGAAACAGTGTACATACAACACACTCTCGATAAATTAATAATCTCACTTAAATAATATTTTTTGTTTTTACTTTCGATTCATTGAACACATATTAAATTATTTGTTCGATAATTTAACATTTTGCTAAATTAATAAAATTTTACTAATTCTAACTGTACTAATTTATAGAAGTATGTATAACTGTGTATTGAATGTGAAATTGGTCCACTAATTTCTCAATTGGTGGAAGAGAATTCTTAATGAACGGTGGATGCTTCTTCCAAGAATTTTTACTTTATTCCTCTTTTGATTCTTATTTCATTGAAAGCATAAAACAATTGTCATTTTAAAATTAAAAAAAATAAAATTATTATGTTGTCATAAATATTTAATATCCACAACTATATGCAAATTTAATATTTCATTTTGTATACGACAAGTTATGATAACGTCACTTTTAACACTTAGCAATGGTGTTGGTCTCTAATCCCACTCTCTTGTAAATTATTTTATATTCTGCAAGCAGCAGATATACATTGTATGTGTACTTAACAGATAATAAATGTATCATTAATTAAATAAAAATTATAAGTTATACTTACAAGAATTAATACTGTCGTTATGTATGATTTTGTAGAATCTTCGTCCATGTAATTTTACACCATTAATCTACACATAATAACATAATACACGTGTGTATGTGTGTTCGGTGACTAATTATTTATGTAGATCTATTATTTAAAATCACATGGTGTATTTCACTAGGTGTAAGATCTCACAGACCGTTATGTATCGATATAAATGACGACATAAAATTAGTTAAAAATTTTAAAATAAATAAGACTTTAAACTAACTAAAATAAATTGTTATATATGAATTCATGCAATCTGACATTAATTTTCTCTTATTTTATCCCGATATCTGAAATAATCTCCCTTCTTCTTGAATTTCTTTTCATAACTATGCTTTTGAAATATTAAAGTAGATTTTCATGGTTCTACTATATTATGATCTCTATGAAAATATCGACACTTAAATATTATTACCAACACCAAATATTTTGTCGCAATAAATATGAGGGATAAAGTAAATATTTTTCTTGTGCTATTTACTCCATTTTTAACGTTAAATTTTTAAAATATATTAGTTATCCCCATCCATTTTAAATCGAATTTACCTTTTAATATGTTTACTAATTTTTATATTTTGAGTTCAAAATGTCATAGCTGTAAAATTTATTTTAACCAAAACAATGTATCATAAAAAAATAATCATTATATTTAATTTTTAAAACTACATTAAACATGTAATACTTCACTTAAAACAAAATGACTTTTCTCACATGATCATTCTTATGATATAAGATCTCCGAAAAACTCACAAAATATATTTGCGACGAAAATAATTTTAAGAATCCCTCGATCGTAGTCATTGACATTTTGTTGATCGTGAAGAATCCCATCGATCTTCAACCTCTTTCAGCGTTATGTTTTAATTTATACATTTTAAATTATAAGTTATTGTATTATTTTCTTATAAAAATACCCCTAGAAACAACTTGGAGAAAATAACATTGAAAATCCTTGATTCATCGCATCAATTTTCAGTTCCACAACTGAATATTAGTATAAAATGGTATCTTAGTATTGAATTAGTTATACATTAAGATTGTGTTACTGACTTGTTTATTTTATTTTAATTTGATTGCTTTGAGAGCCAAATTGTATTATAGAAAAGCCTTAAACAAAATCTATTTTATCCTCAATATTAATAGCAAGTCAATGATAATATATATGGCAAATTACGGCCACCCCCTTCAGGTATAGTCAAATTACCAAAAAAAATTCCTTCTATTTGGGTAGTTACAACCAGCCCCCTCATTTTAAATATTTTTAAATAATATTTATGTAATTTACCGAACCAAATCGTATATTCAGTTCGGTAAACGCTATGAAATGTTGACGTACCGAAATTTCGGTTCGGTTTTACCAATCTAACATCCCTAAATTGACCTCTGGAGGAATACTTTCATATGATAATACATAGTTGAGGGGTTGACTGTAATTATCCAAATTAGATGGGGATTTTCGTAATTTGACCATAACGCAGGGGTTGGCCGTAATTTGCCCATATATTTATATAGTGCCTCTTTAAATAGATTAGTGTTGACCAACTTGTGCAAGTGGGCATGTGTGTTAACTTCTCAAAATTAATCATCCATTTAATTATGATCCGTAACTATTGGTTGGCATTTATTTATTTAAATAAGAAAAAAAAAAAAAACATAACAGGTGAGCCCTGCCATTGACTCCAAAGATTCTTGAATTTGTTTTGGAAGCTAACTATATATTCATATCCACAACTATGCATATTTGGTATCTTTATCTTACTATATTTGACAATTTCATAGTATCTCATAAATGAAGTACATATATATAAGCACAAAATGTTTAAGAACCCTTTTTTTTCTTTTTTTTTTTCTTTTTAACGGTAATTGGTTGGACACTGTTTATTCGCGACTTATATAAGTAAGAATCCAGTTTGTTAGATGATGAATATAGATGTATGTACTTTAATAAAAATAATATATATAAATTAAATTAGAGTATTAGAGTATAAAGAAAAACACCCTCAATTAATATATGGTTTTAGGGTAATTGACTCTTTGCACCCTCAAATTGCACTGTTTGACACTTTGCAAACCTTAAATTGAACAAAATAGCTCTCCGCGTCCTCCAATTACAAATTTCTTGGCACTTTGCATCCTCTATTTTTATTTTTCTTCTTTCTTATCTGAATACAACGTTATACTATTTTCTTTGTTATTTAACCTTTTCATAATGGCATCTTAATTTTTTTTCTTTTGTTTTTGTTTCACTACTATTTTTTTTAATTATTCATTATGTTTTTAATCATTATTGTTATTGTTTTTTAATTTATTAATTGCTTTATTTTTTAACAATCAATTTAATATTAAGAAAATTGAGCTTTTATATTGTATTATCATATTTGTAGGAATATTGATGTTGTTACTGAATTAAATATCAGTAATGAATTTTATTATCATAGTATAATATATTACTTAGTATTATAACTAGGGGTCTTAAGATATAAGTCCCTGTTGACAAACCTTATTAAAACTAAATGACAAGTCTAACTAAAATTTGCTTCACATCCTTTACTAAATTCATTCCAATAATGCCCCTCCACTCACAAATTCAAAATTACACCAAATTGTAAATATACTATGATGAACTATGGTATTATTTAACATTTTTAAGTTTGCATCTAGCATTTTTTTTACGTGGAACACGTTTTTTTTTTCCCGTTTTTTTTCATTATATAAAAATCTATTTTTTCCCCCTTCTTTTCTACATAAATTGAAAATTCTGATTTTTGTTTGTTAATTTTTTCGATCGTAGATATCTACAGAAACCCATAGGAAACCGTAGTAATCCGTAGTTACCCACATACATCTTGAAACCCTAACTCCTACAAACCCTAGCCGCCAGACACCATAGACACCCATAGACACTCACAGACATCTGTAGACATTCAAATCAATTTTTTTTTTTATTTTCCCCACCAAACCCTAGATCCACTTCTCCACCACCACAATCACCGAGCGCCTCCGTCACGCCATCATCCAAGCCCAGCACCGTCGCCGCGCCTTCCACTATAGATCTGACCTTACACCACCATAGCCGCCGCCTCATTGCCTCTACAACCATCCTCTTATTGCCGCCGTCTCCACCGCCATAACCCCCCTCCCCCCCTCCCTCAATAGTGGATTGGAGTGGTGGAGAACGAAAAAGATAGAGAGAGAGATAAAGATATCGAAAAATAGAAAGAAAGATTGCGAGAGAGAGAAATAGACAGAGAAAGATTGCGAGATACAGAGAGAGCGTGATTGCGAGAAACAGAGAGAGCAAGAGAGAAGAAAAAAGAAAAATAAATTTGAGAGAAACATGACTTTAGAATTTATGGATTTAGGTTATGGGTAAATTATGGATAAAAGAAAAATTGAGGATATGACTCATATTTATTTTTCTAAAAATGATTTAGTTCGTAAACAAATAGTAAAGTTTTATTCCACATCTAATTATGTTTCCAACTAGGGCCCTCTAGCATATTATCCCTTGTAATTATTATTGCCATGTATTAAATTATTATTATTTTCACTTTTGAAATATCATTCGGTCCATTGTACGGCAAAAAATATTAATAATGTATTATACTAAATATTGTAGGTAAAGTGCCGTTGTTTTATGGGTAATAATATGCGTAGGCCAAATTAAACATTCAGACACTTTTTTACCATAATTTTTTACCTTTTTACCATAACTATTTACCTTTTGTACTATTCCTACCCAATCCTATAAAATATAAAACTAACCATTCAAAGTGAAAAAATTCAGATATTCAACAATTTTTGCGATGGATCCAAACAACTTAGACCCAGATGTAAGTTTTTCGTTTTTTCGCACAACCTTATCTGCTCGTGTGAATTTACGCGAGCACTTGGCAAGTGCTCGTGTAAAATTCACACGAGGAGATGAAATTTTTTTTTTA
>NW_012192899.1:117887-139896 GCF_000504015.1 Erythranthe guttata
AGTATATTATTTAAGCCCACTTATTTTTAGTTTATTTACTAAAGCCCCCCATGTATATTTTATTTATATTTTTAGCCTATTCAATTATATCCTTTTTTTTTAATCTATTCAATTATATTATTTAAGCCCACTTATTTCTAGTTCACTTACTCAAAGCCCCCCATGTCTGACTTGCTCTCATCTTCTATTTTTCAACTTCGTTACGTTTCTTGAAAAAGAAAAAAAAAAACTTTGTTCTCTCCCATAGTCTCACTAATAGCAGTTAAATTGCCACCCACCGACAATCGTTTAGCATTTGACAACTTCTCTCTCATCTTAATTTTCAGATTGGGTATCAATTAGAAGTCGATTGTGTCAATTTGATAATCGACTTGAGATTCATGTTTCTTAAATTTTTATAGCAATTTAGCTTTCACGATTCGTTTTGGATTATCATCTGAAAGTGAAGGGAAAAAAATGCGTATCAAATTTTCATCTCAAATTTCTTTTATAGCAAAAAAATTTTCGGGGGCGCTGCCCCCGAACCCCTCGTGTGTTTAAGCCCCCATCACCAAACTTTCTTGTTGAAAATTAGTGCATTTTTAATTTTAATTAGTTTAGTAAGTAATTTCATATTTCTTGTTTTTACCAGGTCAAAATAAGTTATGCTAGTAGTTAGATTAATATTTTTAGTGGCAGATTTATCTCTAATTTGTTAGAGTGAATTTAGGAGTTTGTTAATACTCCACATCCTATTTATTTACAGCATATGTAATTCATTTAAACTATCCAGATAATAAGAGAAATTTATTTCCTCCAATATTCTCGTTTTTGCCTCGTTACATAAACTTCACCTCAGTAATTTTTGTTTTATGGTATCAGAGCCTCGTTGAGGCAATCTTATATTATTTCCTTCTTGTCTATCAAGCAACCAGGTGTCTTGTTGGAGGAGGCTATAAGTAATTGAGAGGAAGTCGTATCTTGTAACATGGAGTCGGCAAACGGGGGATCCAGTTCTACCACTCAGTACGGTGTAGAGAAACTTGTAGGAACAAACTACAAGTATTGGAGGATGTGCATGGAGGCTTACCTTCAAGGTCAAGATCTGTGGGATCTAATTGATGGTGATGATGCAGAAATTCCAGCAGATACTAAAGAAAACGTCGAGCCACGAAGGAAGTGGAAGATCAAGTGCGGGAAAGCTCTCTTCGCCTTGAGGACATCTATCGGTAAAGAGTACATTGACCACGTTCGGGATGTTAGCTCTCCAAAAGAAGTCTGGGAAATACTTGAGAGGATTTTTACCAAGAAGCATACAGCAAGGCTACAATTGCTGGAAAATGAATTGGCGGCGCTCACGCAAGGAGGTATGCAAATCTCGGAGTATTTCTTGAAAGTTAAGAGCATTTGTGCTGAAATTTCAGAACTAGATCCGGATGAGAAGATCAGCGAAGCACGTATTCGTCGCTTCCTCATTCGCGGTTTGAAGAACGAGTACACGCCGTTTATAATTTCCATACAAGGATGGCCAAAACAACCTTCCGTTGAAGAGTTAGAAAATTTGCTTTCTAACCAAGAGGCTTTGGCAAAACAAATGGCGAAGAGTTCTGATCTAGATGCTGTTCTCTTCTCAAGAGGAAAATTTAACAAAAATTTTACCTCACCTGGGAACAAAAGGAATGAAGGTCGCTTTACTTCGGAAAGAGTTGGTGGTGAAAATTCACATAGTAACAATCCCAAGAAATGTTACAGATGTGGAAAGCTTGGTCACATAAAGAAGTATTGTCGTGTGAAGCTTTCCAATGCTAACATTGCATGTGAAAATGAAGGATCTGATCTGACAAATTGGGAGCAATGCTTTACTACACAACTAGTTGAACGAAGTGATAAAGCTGCTACTCAATCGACATCAAATCAAGATTCCGCCAATCACGCTTGTCAGAAGGAGGAGTGGATTATCGATTCGGGCTGCTCTCATCACGTCACCGGTGATGACTCGTTATTCTCTGAGCTACATCAACATGATGGGGAACGAGTTATTGTTACAGCCGATAACTCAACTTACCCAGTGGCGAAAGAAGGTGTTGTTGAAATATTTAGCGGCGAGTGTCCTAGTGCCAAAAATATCAGATTGGATGACGTTTATCTTGTTCCAGGCTTGACGAAAAATTTGGTTTCAGTTTCTCAAATCACGAAGACGGGAAAGTATGTCTTGTTTGGTCCAGATGATGTGATGGTTCTTAGTAACGTGAAGAATATAGCAGCGGATGTTGTTCTCGCTGGTAAAAAGAAAGGCTCTTTATTTGTCTTGTCTGCAGGAGAGGCTTATGTTAAGAAAACAAGCCAAAGCGACAATGCAGCGATTTGGCATGCTCGATTGGGTCATTTAGGCTACCAACTGTTGCAACAAATTTCAGCAAAGAAATTGGTAGATGGTATGCCAACGTTACAGAATGTTCGTGAGAATGTGGTTTGTCAAGGTTGTCAATTTGGAAAATCTCATCGTCTTCCCTACAAGAAGTCATCGAATCGAAGACAAACCATGTTCGAGCTGGTTCATTCAGATTTGATGGGCCCGACCAAAACACCAAGTTATAGTGGGAATCGTTATGCTATGATATTAGTAGATGATTGCTCAAGGTATACATGGGTAAAGTTTTTAAAGGAGAAGGGTGAAGCTTTATCGAAATTTATCGAGTTTAAGAGGGCTGTCGAGAAAGAGTTTGGAGCAAAAATCAAATGTCTTCGCAGTGACAATGGTGGCGAGTATATGTCAGATGATTTCTTTCAGTTTTGCGATAGTAATGGTATTGCGAGACAGATGACATGTCCAAATACTCCTCAACAAAACGGACTCGCCGAAAGGAAATTAGCTCACCTTGCTTCCACGAGTCTTTCATGGTTGCACGACAAGAGTCTTCCGAGGGAACTTTGGGCAGAAGCTATTCAATGCGCATGTCACGTGATAAATCGGCTACCTCCTTGGCCAGGTAAAGAAAAATCACCTCATGAAATTCTCTATAATTCAAAGCCTAATGTGAATTATTTTCGGGTGTTTGGCTCTATTTGTTATGTTCATATTCCTAAATCAAATCGAACTAAGCTTGATCCAAAAGCAAAGAAGTGTGTGTTTGTCGGTTATGATCCATATAGAAAAGGATGGAAGTGTATGGATCCAGAAACACAGAAGTTTGTAACTTCTAGAGATGTTGTATTCGATGAGGTTTCATCGTATTATTCTAATAAAGAAGCTTTATTTGAAGATGTTCCTTCAATCGATCAAGGAGAGCTCCAGCCATTCCCCGAAGAAGAAGCAAAAGACCCGATCATTCCCATAATTGAAGAAAACACAGTTGATAATTCTGGTGAACATGAGGAGTCTAGTGCAAGGAGATCGACAAGGGAGAGGAGACGACCAAATTACCTCAGGGACTATGAGGTACAACTAAATTCTTGCAGTATTTCTTCATGCTTCTTCACAGGAGCTTCAGATGAAGAAGAACCAGCAAGTTACGACGAAGCCAAAAATCATCCGAAATGGACAGCGGCAATGGAAGAAGAAATTGAAGCTTTAAGCAAAAATCAAACATGGGAATTGGTTCCAAAACCTGAAATATGTCAACCTATAACCTGTAAATGGGTTTATCGGTTGAAGAGAAAATCAGACGGCTCAATCGATAGATACAAAGCACGACTAGTTGCGCGTGGTTTTTCTCAAAGCTACGGACTAGATTATGAAGAGACGTTCAGCCCGGTGGCCAAAATGGTGACTGTTCGATCAATTTTTTCTCTTGCCGCCTTTAAAGGTTGGAAATTATGGCAACTCGACGTAAAGAACGCTTTTCTTTACGGAGAGTTGGATAAAGAAGTATTCATGGAGCAGCCTCAAGGATATATTTCTCAACATTCTCCTAACCATGTATGTCGACTTAAGAAAGCGTTGTACGGCCTGAAACAAGCCCCGCGAGCCTGGTACGGTAAAATCGCACAATATTTTGTCTTTAGTGGTTTTAAAATTTCTGATGCAGATTCGAGTTTGTTTATAAAATCTGAATCAAAGATGCATCTGTTGGTATTATTATATGTCGACGATATGATAATTACGGGGGATAATGAAGAGGAAATTTCTTTGTTAAGAAAAGAGCTGTCCATTCGATTTGAGATGAAAAATTTAGGGGAGGTAAATTATTTTCTTGGCCTGGAAGTTGAGAAATCAAACTCTGGTTATTTTATTTCTCAAAGAAGATACGCAAACGATCTCTTGCGTCGTTTCGGTATGGGGGAGTCAAAGGAAAAAGCCACTCCAATGGAACCACATCTCAAATTAAGGAAAGATGAAGGGAAGTTATTGACAGATTCCAGAAAATTTCGACAACTCGTTGGTAGTTTAATTTATTTAACTATCACGAGGCCCGAAATTTCTTATTCGGTGGGAGTTGTTTCCCAGTTTATGCAATCTCCAAGAAGTGCTCATTTAGATGCAGCTAGAAGGATTCTACGTTACGTAAAAGGTTCTCTTGATCACGGGCTTCTGTACACGAAGTCAGACACTTTTCGGTTAAGCGGTTTTACAGATGCGGACTGGGCTGGAGATGTAAATGATCGTCATTCCACTTCAGGTTACTGTTTCAACACTGGCTCGGCAATGGTCTCGTGGTGTAGCAAAAAGCAATCGGTCGTCGCACTATCAAGCACTGAAGCGGAATATGTAGCGGCAACAATGGCAGCTCAAGAATGTATTTGGTTAAAGAGTTTGTTGGGAGACTTGTTTTGCAAAGTTGAATATGCAGTGAAAATTAAATGTGATAACGAAAGTGCTATCAAACTTGCTTCAAATCCAGTGTTTCATGGAAGAACAAAACATATCGAAAATCGTCATCACTACATTCGAGAGAACGTATTGAAGCAAGAAATCGAGTTGGAGAAAGTTGCCACAAGCGAACAAGTTGCAGATATCTTTACAAAAGCTCTAGCAAAGTCTAAGTTTGAATACTTTACAGCTGCACTTGGGGTTGTTGATCGTAAGTATGCACTAAGGGGGAGTGTTGAAAATTAGTGCATTTTTAATTTTAATTAGTTTAGTAAGTAATTTCATATTTCTTGTTTTTACCAGGTCAAAATAAGTTATGCTAGTAGTTAGATTAATATTTTTAGTGGCAGATTTATCTCTAATTTGTTAGAGTGAATTTAGGAGTTTGTTAATACTCCACATCCTATTTATTTACAGCATATGTAATTCATTTAAACTATCCAGATAATAAGAGAAATTTATTTCCTCCAATATTCTCGTTTTTGCCTCGTTACATAAACTTCACCTCAGTAATTTTTGTTTTATTTCTGGCCTCGTCACTGTTCAAGAATACTTATAAATGATTACAGTGTTCATGATTACTTACTTACCTTACTAGAAGCAGGGGTTGTTGCCCCAAATATTAAAGAAAAATGTTATCTTTAAGTAATATTTGTTGAATTGTGTTCCTATCGATCTCCAAACTGTTTTGTACATATGGGTTTTGGGCCTTTTGGTCCTTTTTTTTTATTTTTTGGATTCTCTTCGTACATTTATATAAATTTATATTTTTCTGTTTATATTTATGGTTACAATATAAAATATTATTTTTATATTGGTTTAAACCTATATTATTTTGGAAAAATTATATATAAGTATTTACTTATTTTTGCCTTTTTGACTCGTAAGAGTGGAGATATATTAATCCTAAATTTTGATCTATGTAAACAGAGAAATAACAAAAAAAAAAAAATAACGGAGAATTTACTCAAATTGAGAAAAGCCTAGGGTCTCGTCGTCGTTCTCTTATGTATACTTGTTAGAAATAAAATCCATAATACATTAATACTGCAAACTAATGAATATATATATATATATATATATATATATATATATATATATATATATATATATATAAAGAGAATCTATTCTCTCTTATGTGGACACGTGTAATTTTAGGTTTAACAACCTTAGGGGCAAATTTTGTAATTTGTATAATCTTTGTGTACCAAAGATTATAAAACTGCTGGAAGAAAAACACCCTTCCATAAAAAAGAAAACCCCTTTTTCATCTGGGGGCAATTTACTATAGGTCTCTTTATATTATAATTTATGGGTACAAGTCCATGTCAAAATCTACATATTTTAATAAATTAATTATATTTATTGTGGTAAAAATACCCTTAATTAAATCAAAATCAAATTCTCCAAAAATCTCTTTACCAACACAAATTCCCCAAACATTTCTCTTCTATTTTTAAACTAAAAAATTAAATTAATTCGTAAGATAAATATACTATTTATTTTACAAACTCATACTCTAAAAACGGCACCGCCGCGCCACCTCCTATAAATATGTGAACTGCAAATAGTAAACTGACGCCTATGACTCCGTGAACTGCAAATAGCATACATAAAATTAGAATTTAAATGGCTTAATTCCACTTTGCACCCTTGAAATATACTATTTTGGCACTTTGCACCCTCGAAATAAATTAATAGCACTTTGCACCCTCGAAATACAATAAATCATGCATAATGCACCCCAAATGAATTTTTAAAGCTAAAAAATATAAATATAATATTTCTAGTGAAATTTTTTTTAGGACACCAAATGTCAAATATTTTTTTCTTCATCAATCATTTTGAAACTATAAAGTTCAAAAACTAAAAATACATTTCATCAACATATTTAAAAAATATATTTTTTTATCAACATAAAATATTTTACGAAAAAAATCATTCAGCTATTTCGTTATCAAGTTATCTGAAAATCATATTTTCTTCCAAATATTTTAACTTAATATTTTCAAACAGTTACATAAAAGATCCATCAATCGAATAATTTAGTGATAAATTTTTTTTTATTTTTCTTTTGTAAGAAAATGATTTTTTTTTTTAAATAATCACGTGTAATTTTTATTTTTCGCACTTTGTCCGCTCGAAATTAGGTTTGAGGTTGAAGAAAAAAACAATTTTTTTTTTATTTTGTACCTCGAAAAAAAAAACACCAATGAAAAATGAAATTACCTTTATTATTCAATTGGGGGTGCATTGTGAATGATTTATTGTGTTTTGAGGGTGCAAAGTGCTATTATTATTTTTCGAGGGTGCAAAGTGCCAAAATGGTTTATTTCGAGGGTGCAAAGTGAAATTAAGCCGAATTTAAATTATTGGATTACAAACACCAAAATACCAATGATTTTGCCAAATGCAAACTCAAAAAAAAAAAAAAATCCAAAATTTGCATTATTGAGTTGCAAACAAAAAACTACCTATGACTTCGCCAATGCAAACAACAAAATTGAAGAATAAATTCAAAACGAGAAAAAGATATGTAACATGAAATTGCAAAATGAAAACAACTAAAGAAAAAAAAACCGACTTATCCCCTAGTGTTACATTTGAGAGAATGGAAGAAAAAAAAAAAGACTAATGTGCAACATGGCAAAGTGCAAACAACAAAAAGAAAAAACAAATACTTAACCCCCATAATCACAGGTGACTGCAAAATGCAAACAATAAGCAACATCTCACCCCAAATTCCTTGCCGCCAGCCCTAGCTTCATCACAAATCTTAGGGGCGTTGCCGCCGTAATGAACCCAATCAATTGAGTGCAATCAGTCAAAGCCCTCGGCGAGGATGGTGGGGCCAAAGGCGGAGATATTATGGGAACGAAGCGGAAGGTGGATTCCGAACACCGGTGAAGAGATGCATCAAAATCTGGTGGGTCGCTTGCCGTAGAACCACCACTCAAGATCGGTGTGAGAATCTTCTGAATTTTCTTCCATCGTAACAATTAGGAGAAGTTGAAATTAAATGCAAACAACAACATGGTCTTCAAAATAGCAAACACTTTTTTTTTCCAAACAAAGAACAAGGAACATGTCCCACAACCAAAAAACAAACGAAAAATATTTGGTTAGAGTTTCTTGAAGGTTCTAACTATGGCAGGATTCATAAGGAAAGAAAAAAAATCAGAATCGAAAAAGGAAAGAGAGAAAGAAATTGATCGGATTTTTTTTCTCCAAAAGATGCTTTTCGGAAAAGAAAAAAAAAAGACAAGAAAGGAAGAGAGACACACGATGGAGAGACACGAGATAGAGAGGGAGAGAGATGAGTGATTAGAGATTATATATAGGGGGAGAAATAGACGTGATATTGGAGAGAGATGGAGTGATATATGGGATTTATTTTCTTTTTAATTAAGGGTGTTTATGTCTATGTACTAATTATTTTATTTATATAATTTTTTGGGGTCAAATGATCTAGATTTATATTCATCTAGCAATTATAATCTCCACCTCTATTAGTCCAGAATAAGGGGTGTCTAGCCAATTTCCCCTTTCATCTCCCCTAAATTTATCTGCACAATTCACAGTCCCCTCAACTGCATCAACACAGAACATTTTTTTGTCAACAGTTTTATAACTTCTCATCTCCAAATTCATGTCTTATATGTACATCAACCTGAATTCTTCAATCCTTCACTGAAATCCGTCAATCCTTCACATAAATCGTTCACAACCATCATTCCAGAAAATTGAAGATATCAAAATTCCGCCGGTAGATAAATCAATAAAAATTTCGCCGGTAGATAAATCAACAAAATTGTTCGCCAGTGGAAACCCTTGCGGACGGTCCTCGAAATTTCAAGCAAGATTTTGATTGTCGGCAAAACAAATGAAACAAAAATTTAGTGAAAAAACAAGATTCTGGGATTTCCATCGAAAATGTTTTTTGTGTAGAATCGAAAAGGTTTCTTTTTTTACAAAATATAGGCTTCCTTTCTTCAAAATGGAAATCTACATATTTCTACATATTTCTGCAAAACCTTAATAAAATTTATGCCGGTAGATAAATCAACAAAATTGTTCGCCAGTAGAAACCCCTGTGGACGGTCTTCGAAATTTCAAGTAAGATTTTAATTTTCGGCAAAAACAAAGGGAACAAAAATTTTGTGAAAAAACGAGATTCTTGGATTTCCATCGAAAAGATTTTTTGTTTAGAATCGAAAAGGTTTTTTTTTTATTACAAAATATGGGTTTCCTTTCTTGAAAAGAAAATCTGCATATTTCTATATATTTATGCAATACCTTACTTATAATTGCATAATCTCTTCTCTCGCAATATATGGCAGTTTTGTTTATCAGTTATTAGATTCTAGATCAATCTTGGTATTTTTGTTGTGATTCTGAGGTCAATATGTCTGGCCACGCAGGCCAGAATGTTCAGGGAAAAAAATGAGTGATTCCACACGAAAATTGTTTATGTTGTCATATACATATATACATAACTTTGCATGCCTTACTTTATATATATATATGTGTGTGTATTTTTTTCCATTAATTCCTCTGTCTAGAATAATTAACTTTGTAATATTATATTTGCGCCACAATTAACATGTTGCACTACATATACAATGTTTTCTATATTCGATATATCCTGCAGATATGGCGCTACAAATAACATGTTTCAATGATATTACACCAGAGTGGTTTAACTGGAAAGTTGTGGCTCGGGTGATTCGACTTTGGAAAGTTCCTAGCAAGGCCGATCAAACTATTATTAATAGCCTCGACATGACCTTGGTCGACGAGCAGGTCATTATTTATTTACAAAATAATTTGTGGCTATTCAAATTTAATTATCGGCTTAGTGATATTGTAGTATATGTTTTTTCAGGGAGGGAAAATTCTGTTATATGGGTGTGTGTATTTCGAAATGAGAACGAACAAAATTTAGACAAAAGTTTGACAAGAAAAATGTAGTCGAGGCAAGAACTCGGTTCTTTCTCCTTAAGACAAATTTACCCCGTGCAGTGCTCTCGGTTACGGCAATTGTCTCCCAAGATACAACGAGTATTTCAGTTCCAACAAAGCAGCACAACAATTATTGGAACACGACGAACGAAATGACGTTTAGGACTTTATAAGACATGAAGAAATGGACTTGATAAATGCAACAATATGTAAAGATATGCTACGACGAGATGTGAATTCAATTAATGTATTGAATTCCATGTGAAAAATGAACTTAATCAAATGGTGGATTTTGGAATCTATTTATAGATTATCAAGGTTATGACCACAAGTCACAACTCTTAGGAAAATAATTTCATGAAAATGTATCACACATTTTCTCATTAACTACACACCTATTCAATTTAATAGGTGCTTAAACACCTCCATCTTTTTTCAATGGTGGCATTTCACTTTATTGTTTTCCACACTTAAATATTTTAAATGATCCATTAATTTATCATTCATCAAAAATTAATTTTGAGAATTTAAATTAAACCACTTAAATATTCAACAAAATTTGAGTCAAATACTCAAAATTTCCAACAAATTCATGCGTCTATAAAAAGGACTCAAGTCAACAAATTTTATAATATTGTAAAAGAAGATAATACTTACATCTTTAAGAATATAATGGTAGTTCCAAACGATCCAAAATTTAGAGCAACTCACCATCCCCACAAGATCATATTTATCAACAATACTCGGGTAACCAATTGCAAGGCTCAGAATATTTCAACAATTACTTATGACTTTACGAATTCTCTTGACATCATAAATGACGGGGATGACACATGGCTTATAGGTCGAAATGTTTTAAAGTATTAAATTTATGTGTTTCTTTAATTTATTATACAAACATTACAATATTTTTTTAAACGTATACATTGTTTTCTTTTGGATGTTATTGGACATGTTATTGAAAGAGATGAAGTGAAAGAAATAAACATAAGTGGACGCAGCCACAAGCTTCTGGACATCACTCTTCAAAACTTATTGTATGTATTTTTAGATTACGTACAATAATTTTAAATCTAATGATGAATAATTTTATATTTTTTATCAAGCAATTGATTACGTACTTTTTTTAGAGTGAACCGAATAAAATGCATATGGGATCAATATGCCGATCAAATGTCTCTGCATTTGAGTAATCCGAACTCAGCAGGCTCGGTCATCATTATACTGGAGTTGTGCATGGTCAAAAGTTTTAATGGTCAATACCTATCTTTACTTTCATGTAAATATTGCATAAAATTATCCCTTATTTTTATTAATTGAGGTATTTATTCATTGTAGGACATAATAGTATTTCTAATGCTTTCCACCGATCAAGATTGTTGATAAATGAAAACTCCGAACCACATAGGGAGTACCGAGAAAAGTGAGTTTGTTTAAAATATTTCATTCAATTATCCAATTATATGTTCTACAAAGCTTAAACATTTAGTCTCACACTCCTCT
The DNA here is from genome assembly GCF_000504015.1 of Erythranthe guttata. Next base: position 129,142 of record NW_012192899.1, read on the forward strand.
AATTATGAATTTGTGATGCACTATTTGTACACATATACAGACTCTTAATGCAAGACGCCGCATTGACACAATCAATCAGCGTGATATTAAACCAGAGGTCGACAGGGATTGCAGATGATTTGCTGCAGACGGAGCAAATGACAATAATTGATTGAAGGATTGCACTACTGTAAGTAATTTATTCCTCCTTCGCTTATTTTTAAATTTTAAAAAAACTAATTTCAAATTATTTCTTAGGAGCGCAATGTTGTTGTACTTGCCAAGGTTATTGATATCGATCCTGATACCAAATGGTGGTATGCCTAATGTCCTAAATGTTTCAAAAAGGTAGAGCATACAAGTGCAAAATTCTATTGTCCAAGATGTGTAAAGGATGTTGATCAAATTCCAAGGTAATTTGTTTTTTCCATAATGCTCGACATATAGTTATATTGTATATGGTGTTTCACATATTAATACATATAGGTATAGGATTAAGTATTGGTATTTGACACTACTGGAACCACTAAGTTGGTCATGTTTAATAAATTTATCAACAAAATCGTGGGCAAGCCAGCAAAAGAACTTATTGGTGATGTAGATACAGTAATATAAAAATAATATTCATATAGAATGCTGAACAACTCTTATATATATATATATATATATATATATATATATATATATATATATATATATATATATATATATATATATATATATATATATATTTCATACAATGATTTCTCAACGTTTTTTGGGATGATTTGAATGATACAATTCCTAAAGAATTTGATGCCATCATCAACAAGGAATTTCTGCTCACAATAAATATTGGTGCGATGAACATATCAAAAAATTGGTCAGTTTATATTGTTAAAAGAATGTCAGCTGATCAAGAAGTTATACAATAGTTTCGTACTATGCATTCTATCGAGGTATTAGTCCACAAATATATATTATATGTTGCATCATAAAAGTATATTAATTTTTTTTATTTTATTATAGGTATTTGTTCATGACGATGATCACTCAACTGGTAACAATACTAACCAGCAAGACGACAATTTTGATGTAAAAATTATTTACAACCCAACAAATATTTTATTATTTTTACACAAGTTAATAAAATTTACCCTCTATCAATATTTTTTTAGAATTTTATCAACCCTGATGATGACGCGATACCAATCAGAATTGCGTGAAAAAAGATTTGGTGACGACAACTTGGATGTAAGAATTATCTTTTTTTTTTCGGTTAGTATTTTTTTATAATTAATACACATTATAATAGAATCAACTCTCCTTTAATATTTGTTTTAGGATTTCGTCGATCATGATGTTGACGCGACACCAATCAGTAAATTGCGTGGTAAAGTACTTGGCCACGACAACTTGGATGTAAGAATCTCTTTTTATTCCGTTTGAAAATATTTTTCTTAAATATTTAAAATTTATTGGAGAAGACTAACATGAGTATACGTGAATCAAAAACATCATTTGTGGGTGTAATTGTGAATATGTTCCAACAGTTTGTAAATTCCATTATTGCCTTATATACATATCCTCCATGTACAAAAAACCCCAAATTAATTCACTTGAATTAACCAATAATTTATGAGTCTACGATTCACCCTCATCTATCTATGTTCATATTGTTGGGATTTCTTCCATTTACGAAGGTAACTAAGGTCTGTCGATTCTAATTATTATTGACATTTTAATTAAGTTTTGCCTAGATACTCAACACAGATGATGACAGCACCCCAGTATGTAATTGTGTGGTAAACGACTTGATGATGTACCTGACTCTTCTAATTCATCCGATGATGGAACTACACAAACTTCAACTACCAAGCCATACAAGAAAATCAAAATAGAGAAACCATGACATACTGGTCCTAGAGATTATTGTGTTGATATATTCTCCATCTTATTGTTGTTTCCTTCCTCACTCCATGTTAGTGTGTTCTTGATTTTTCGTGTGTTTATGAGGGGTTGTGTTTATGCCTATTTTTATTAAAATTGTACTTGTTTTGTGAATGTATCTTATGCTTAATGATATGTTGCAATAGTGTGGACTGCATTTGAATTGCAAATCGAGCCACAAGATTTCAAAGAGAAGAAAACAAAAAAATTGAATACAAAAAAATTAAAAATGCATTATGAAATAATATATATTCAGGTTGTCTTTTTCTTTTTCGAGGAGATTGTCTCTATTTTTCATAACTTTTGTTTTCACTGTGTAATCCCACTGCGAAATTCCCTCACGTTAACACTACATCAATTAATAGAATAAACCAATATATAATACGAACACTACATGAATTAATATAATTAAAAATATAAAATAACAAATATAGACCTCACTAACAAGTAACCTCTCCCTCCATCATACTCTTTATCTCCCACTTTCTCTTCCATTCTGCAAAAAAAGTAGTCTCTACAATAGTAATAGTACTATTTTAGTAATTATATTATTTAAAAATATTTCCATTCATTGTTAGCATCAATTACATTGAACTACAATATGTATTTATTTTCACGTGCTTCATTTTGCAGGTGTTAAATTAGACAATCAGAATGCATCTAACAATGGATATTGATTTTTCCATAATCATTGGGCCAAAGAATGAATTATTATGTTGTGTAACTTGCCAATACACGACTATGCACCCATGATGTACTTCTGCCAATCAATCCAATGAATTCGAAACGGATTTCTCTTATGCTTGGGTCTGTAGGGAATGCGCTATTAACCAATGTTTTGAAAACCGGACCGGACATCGACCCGGCAAAGCTACCGGGTCGCGGTTGGACCGGTTCAACCGGGGTCCAACCGGGTTTCTTATTTTTTTGTATATATATAATTATTTTATTAATTTAATACCTCAAATATAATATATTTATATTTTCATATTTCTTTCCCACTTTTATCACTTTATTATCTTACTTACCGCACCTTTTTTATAAGAAAATAGTTTAAAATCATTAATTTCTCCACACTCCTCTCTCTCTCCTCTCCCTCTCTCTCATTTCTTCTTCCTCCCGTCTTCACAGATCCCCCTTCCCCTTCTTCTTTTCTTTTCTCCTTCTTTTCTTCTCTTCTTCACTAGAAAAAAATAGTTTATTCTTAATTATCTACGATTCCACCCAGACGTATACTCTATTTCCTCAATTTATTTTTTCATTTTTTTCATCATTTTCACTTTCACAGTTTCACCTTCTTCGTTTTCGTTTATTCAATGGAAAGCTATGGCGGCCACCACTTGGATTAGGTAACATACTACCCAGATCCGTTCACCAACAAACTTTTCCGACAAGATTCGATGACCAACGACTACCATTGACGAAGATCCGACCATGATTTTTTTTTATAGCTGAAAACCGGTTTTCGACCTGGGTTCCGGGTTAACCGGTTTTTAGCGGTCGAACCGGGATTTTGGTAATTGAACCGGGTTTTTGGGCTTTTCGGGTTTTCACAACTAACCGGACCGGACATGGCAGCGGTTCGCGGTTGAACCGGTCGGACCGGCCGGTCCGGTCCGGTTTTCAAAACATTGCTATTAACATTATTGCAATATTTTATCAAATTATATAATTGATAAAAAGGTCATCTTTCTTGGTTTTATAATAATTATATTAGTGTTTTTAGAATTTTTTTTGTTTCCTTAGACAATATTAGTTTTGACTCCTACAATATTGTTTATAATTATAAGGCCATCTCCAACAGCTCGTTTAAAAACAGTTGTATATATCTATAATTTAGCATATCAACAGTGTTATACAACACCACTTTGAACATCACACTCCAACAACATTGTTTATACTTTACACGATTATTATATTTTATTATTTTGCAAAACTTATTTTTTAATTAATTTCAAAAAAAATATTTCAAGGACCATAGTCCAACAAATATATTGTAAAAATCATTTGAAAAATTATTAAAAATAATAATAATAACTAATATTTTAATATGATTAATAAAGAAGTATTAGATATAAATATTTTGTCAATATAATTTCAAATTAGGATAATTTAATTAATTAAAAAAATTACTTGAAGTTGAACTACCATATTTTGTGGTTGAATGGGATTTTTAGTATGATTCTTTTATTATTTTAAATGTTTACACAATTTGTTAAAAGTTAACTTTGGTTTTCCAAATTTGAGAAACCAAAATTACATTTTTAAATATTCTAAGTTTTTGTATTTTGTTGTTGGAGATATGGTTTTTGATTGAAATTGTGTAAAATATGTATATTATATGTTTCCATCACTTTGTTGGAGTTGCTCTAACTATGTCAAATGCATTTCCTCTTCTCACGACTCACGTTCATAAATCGGTCGGTATATTAAAGTTGCACAATATATATATATATATATATATATATATATATATATATATATATATATATATATATATATATATATATATATATATATATATATATATATATTGTAGAGTGTATATTTTACACTATACTTTCTTACGAGGATTTTTGTATACTTTTATTAATTTAATGGTGCTTAATGAGTGGTTTATTGCATTTTAGGTACAACTTGACGATTTGGGAGTTCCAAGGATGAAATGAGCCAAAAAAGTTCAAAAATGGGCAAAAACGGAAGAAAACAATCGAATGCTGAAAATTGGCCCGGCGCGGCCGTGCCAGATTTAGCCTATTTTTGGCGCGGCCGTGCCAATTGCAGAATTTGGGCATAAAGTTTCGGCAATTCTCGGCCGTGTGAGAATTGCACTGATTCTCGCGCGGCCGTGTGAAAACATGCTGGAAGTAATTTTGGACTTTTAATCACACAAGGAAGCCTAAATCTTCTACCAAGTTGAGACATCTATAAAAGGGCAAAGATCAAGCACGAATCAAGACACTTTTTACACAATCTTGGAGAAAGAGGAGTGAGAGAACGGAGAATCGAAGACGGAGAATTGAAAAATCTTCATCACAATTCGTCTTTCATCTATCTTTTCTTAATCTATTTCTTTTTATATTTTTATGATGTTTTTTTTAGAGAACATGAGTAGCTAAGCTTTTAATCTAGGATTTTGTTGGAACCCTATGTGGTGATTCGAACCTATTTTTCTAATATTATGCAAGTTTAAATTTAATGATTATTTCTTCTGTTTGATCTTATTTAGTGCATGAACGTAGCTAATTTATGTCGCTATGTGTTATTATTAGAATTCAATCGACAGATCGTTTTAATAATTAGAACAAGGATAGGAGAGCCTTCAAGTAGTTTTCACCGGATGAGTGTGTCAATTGCATGTGGTGTCGTAGACATACAGATATCACCTTAGGTAGTCGTTTACGAGAATTGTTAGTTAATGCTTTATTCATAATTGGTTTGCATAGACATATAGTGAATCGGTTATAAATAATAGACTCATAATACACGCGACACCGGGTTATGAGTAATTTCGTGTATCGGGTTAATAATCAGGAATCGTACCTTGTTAGTAGAGGTTTAATTGGGTGATGAATTATCGCATAGGGGAAGATAAAATCCTAGATCCGTTTTTACATTGATATTCTCTCTTGTTTATTTGTTATCATAATTAGTTTAATTAATTAGTTGATTAAATTTAACAACCTTGCATAGGCTGGATAAAAATCATAGTTGTTAGAATTCGGTACTTAGGATTAGATAATTTGAGTATTCCCTATGGGATCGACATCCGACTCTCACAAGTCCACTTTTACTATTTGTTTGCGATACGTGCACTTGCGTGTTAGGTATTTAGCCCAACAAGTTTTTGGCGTCGTTGCCGGGGAATACGGCTAAATTATCTATTTATTCTAATATTAAATTTGAGCATTTTTTCTTACTTCAGCCGTTTTATTTATTTTATTTAATTATTTTATTTTTATTATTTTTGTTTTAGGTACTTTTTATGCGAAGAGGACACGACATGAACTTGCTACCTTTTGATCCCGAAATTGAGCGAACGTTTAGGCACGCCAGGAGAAATCAACGGTTTAGCCTAAAACGTTCCCGCAACAATGGAAGAAGAAAATAATCGCAGGGGAGATGACCAAGGACGCTTACCAAATGCGGCAGGAAATATCGTCAACGAGCAAGAGCAATAGCAGCTCATTAATCCACCACCTCGTCAACGAGCATTGCATGAGTACACCGTTTCGACACTCAATGGGTTTCAATCAAGCATCCAGCAGTGCCCCATTGAAGCCAATAATTTCGAAATTAGAGCGGGACTCCTTACTATGCTCCAAAACAATGGGTTATTCAGCGGGTTAGCTCATGAAGATCCGCATCTCCACTTGGTTAACTTTCTTGAAACGTGTGATTCGCATGAGATGAACGGAGTATCACCTGAAGCACTGCAACTCCGCATGTTCAAGCACTCTTTACAAGGAGCAGCCCGAGAATGGTTACAAACTCGTGCACCGCACTCTATTTAATCTTGGTCCCAACTAGCACAACTCTTCATGAACACATACAACTCCCCAACCAAAACTGAAAAAATCCGGTGAAGAATTATTCGAGACGTGGGAGCGGTTCAAACAACTTACTCGGAGATGCCCGAATATTATACGATGGATTGCAAGATAACTCGAGGACTGTACTCGACTCTGCAGCTGGAGGAATGTTCATGAGTTTGACCTATGACGAAACATACGAACTTTTGGAGAGAATCGCTATAAATAAATACCTGCAGGCATCAGACCTGTCAAATAGCGCAGCCAATAAGACTAGAGGAATTTTAGAGTTAGACGGGGTCACCGCAATCACTGCCCAGTTAGAAAAGCTATCAAAGCAAGTAGCTGCTTTGCAGACTCAACAAGTTCATGCAGTCCAAGGTCCCAACCAGTGCTTAGAAGAAACGGAGTCTTTAAATTGCGTGAATGATACCAACCGACAACAGAATAACCCGTACTCCAACACATATAATCCGGGATGGAAAGACCACCCCAACTTTGGATGGGAAGGAAATCAGCAAGGACAAAGACAAGCACCACCTCAAGGTCAACCTCCTAGTTATTCACGGCAAGCTCCCGGATTCCAAAATCCACCTGAAGCCCCACCTCAAGGTGGAGATCTTGCAAATATCTTAGCTCAATTCATGACATCAACTCAAGCCTCCATCCGAAATTGGAAACAAAGATGGGTCAATTTGCAACCTAACTAAACGCGAGACCAGCCAGTGCATTGCCGTCAAATACGGAAGATCCTCGAAAGGGCAACATCGAGCAGTGCAATGCTGTTAGTCTAAGGAATGGGAGACAATTGGAGGAAGCCCCACGAAAAGAGAAAAGAATTACGGTAATCGAGAAGCTGCCAAGAGTGATTGAGGAAAAATAAACAACTGACGAAGAACCACTATCATCAACAGTGATTTCACAAGCCCTTCCAATTCCATACCCTCAAACGTTTCTAAAGAAGAAGCTCGATGCCGAATACCAAGGATTTTTGGACAAGTTGAAGAAAATTCACATAATATCCCTTTTATCGAAGCCCTTCAAAAGATGCCAAAGTGGGTGAAATTCCTCAAGGATCTCGTGACAAAGAGGAATAAATTGCAAGGGAACGAGATGATCCAACTCACGGAGCAATGCAGTGCAATTCTTACACGGCCCCTTCCACAAAAAATCGGCAATCCAGGTAAGTTCACTATTCCTTGTACTATAGGAGGTAAAAATTTTAGATCACTCATTGATTTAGGCTCTAACATTAATCTTATGCCCTATTCCACTTATAAAAAACCTTGGGTTAGGTGGGTTTGAACCGACGGCTATAACTCTTCAATTAGCCGATAGGTCTTTAGTTTACCCAAAAGGTATTTTAGAGAATGTGCTAGTAAAAGTAAACAAATTTATCTTCCCTGTTGATTTCGTTATACTTGATATAGATGAAGATAGGGAGATACCTCTTATTTTAGGGAGACCGTTTTTAGCCACGTTGAAAACTCTAATTGATTGTGCTAGTGGTGATCTTACAATGACGGTGCATGATTACACGATCAAATTTAATGTTTTTAGTGCTAATAAAAATCCATGTGAAAATAATGATTGTTTTGCTATTGATCTTATGGATTTTACAAATCATGAAAATTTTGATGTTTTGATCTTGGACCATGGGAAAGCATCTTTGAGTGCAGGAGATAATGGCAGAAACGGGAGTCCGAATGAGCAAGTTTATTTTGTGAACTCGATCTCTACTCTTCCGAGAGATAGTAAAAAGAGTTGGGGTGTTAACGGTGATGAAAGTGCGAGGAGAATGTTGCCACCTAAAGAACCAAACAAGCCACGAGAGAAGGACAGAGTCAAAGGGAAATTGCACAAAGTGTTATTGTGCAAATCCCGTTTTTGGTTAGTCCCAAGAAAGCGCAAATCAAAGTGGTCGGAACCATTTATTGTCCAAGAGATTCTCCCACACGAAGTAGTCAAGATAAAGGAGCGAGATTCGGATCGAACGTTCAAAGTGAAAGGTAGCCGGCTCAAGCCTTTGTGGGAAGCGAGTAAAGATTGCCAAATGACTTCGGTCACTTTTGCTTGAACATAAAGAAGCAAACGTCCGGCTGAAGACTTTAAACTTAGCGCTTCTCGGGAGGCAACACGAGATTTTTAATGTTTTATTTATTTATTTATTTTTAGTCTTATTTATTTATCTATTTATTATTATTATTATTATTATTATTATTATTATTATTATTATTATTATTATTATTATTATTATTATTATTATTATTATTATTATTATTATTATTATTATTATTATTATTATTATTATTATTATTATTATTATTATTATTATTATTATTATTTATAAAAGCATGCTATCTAATGAACTAAGCGATATTTTTTTTTTTTGTCAGGAGGAAAAACGCAACTCTGATTCCCCACGGTCGTCCCAAAACAAGGCCAAAATCTGATACGGCCGTGTGGAAATGGGAAAAGGCTACTGCCCAATTTTGACGTTTCATACGGCCGCACCAAATTAGCCTACAATCTCATACGGCCGTATGAAACGCCAAATCACTACTGCCCAATTTTGGCGTTTCGTACGGCCAAAATTTTGTGGCGCTTCATTGATCTTCGTTTTTCGCATTTTGTGGTGTAAAATTTTGTGCTTATGGTGTAGAGAATCGTTGCTTTTATAGGCTTTTCTTGATAAGGAAGTAGTGGAAACCTATTAGGAATCAATTTCCGCCACTTTCCCCCATCAGGATTTGTTCTTCGATTTTCGTCATGTTGGAGTCCAAATTTCGGAATGTTGCATAAATAAGAATTGTAGCCCTTGAAATTAGCTTTCCAATGCCGCCGAAATCTGCTGATTGGGAGTTCGTATAAGAGAGATATTCTCGAAATGGTGGACACTGCCAAAGTTGTGGCGATATTCCTTCTTCCAATTTGATTTATTTCCTTATTTGTAATTTTTTCCTTTCTTTTTGATCTTTTTTTCCTTCATGGACACCCAATTCTCGTTTTTCACCTATAAAACAAAAAATCAATCAATTAAAGCACAAATATAATTAGATCTAAACAAAAGATCCACGTAAAGTAAACGTATTGAGCGTAAAATCTACACTCAACAAATGTGCTCGACTCTGCAGCTGGAGGAATGTTCATGAGTTTGACCTATGACGAAGCATACGAACTCTTGGAGAGAGTCGCTAGAAATAAATACATGCGGACATCAGACCGGTCAAATAGCGGAGCCAATAAGACGGGAGGAATTATAGAGTTAGACGGGACCACCGCAATCATTGCTCAGTTAGAAAAGCTATCAAAGCAACTAGCAGCTTTTCAGACTCAACAAGTTCATGCAGTCCAAGGTCCCAACCAGTGCTTAGAAGAAACGGAGTCTCTAAATTACGTGAATGACACCAACCGACAACAAAAGAACCCGTACTCCAACACATATAATCCGGGATGGAAAGATCACCCCAACTTTGGATGGGGAGGAAATCAGCAAGGACAAAGACAAGCACCATCTCAAGGTCAACCTCCTAGTTATTCACGGCCAGCTCCCGGATTTCAAAATCCACCTCAAGCCCCAACTAATGGATCCCAAATCACCTGAAAAAACAAAATTCAAAAAACGACGATTTTCTTTCAGTTCGAATTGTCACGTCGAGGTGGTAGACCCGTTTATATAAATAACACATTCCGTAAAGGATAGCACAACATCTTTGTCCACAGTTATAGACAATGTATTGGGAGAATGCACGCTAAATCGCCAATGTGATATTTTAGGTAACTCTAATGGCTTTTATTTATATTCTAAACTAGTACTACACCCGTGCGATGCACGGAGTAATCATCGTAAAAACAAATATTTAATAATAAAGAGCTTATAAAAATAGCAAGATCAATTGTTGATATGTAATACCAAAATGTAAAAAATATTAAAAATAAAATGTAATTTGTATAGTGCGAGTGATGAATTAAGTTAAAAAACCAAACATCTAAGGTTTTAATTTCCGCATACAAAGAGTGAATATATCGTTAGTCCGAATCTCATTTGCTATAATGATATACCTTTGTTCAAAATTTGAATCCGATACAAACAATTAGGTTTTTTATACCAACAACTCTAAAAGCATGTAACGACTTCAATGCATTGCAGTTGACCTGCATATTTTGTACAATGATCATACGAAATAAGTAAAACATTACCAGACCAATACCAATATAAATATTTAATGATATAAAATCAATTTTAAGAAATTACCTTTTTGAGCAAGTTCGTAGTATAAATTCAATTAAGCTACGAATGAGGATACAAAACATA
>NW_012192899.1:153096-274324 GCF_000504015.1 Erythranthe guttata
TTAGAAACATGTTCGAATAACGCATGAGGCAGCTGCAGCTGCTTTCTACACTAATTATGTACATGATTTAATGATTAATTTATCAATTAATAGTTCATAATAATATTTTTGTTTAATATATTTGTACGGAAATATATAAAAAGAATTTATACATAAATAAAAAATTAAATATGTTTATATAGCATATTCATAAATATATTCCTATAGTTTTTATATTTACATAATTCCCCCAAATTTCCGTATTCCCCTTTTTGGAACATGTCATTTCCCCGTTTCGCCGTTTCTGTGTCCGTGCTACATAGTTTACAAACCATGGAAAATATTATAGGCAATTAAACCGATCTTCAACAACAACTTAATCCAAATTCAAAAACAATTTGTGTATAGAGAGATAATTAGGTTTAAGTTCACTGTGAATAAAAATAAATAAATAAAAAATCTTATATTGGTATAATATATTATGTGAAGCTAAAATAGAAATGAATATAAGAATGCAGGGATGGGATCTACCTAACTTCTAACAATAAGTATTCACCCATGCAATATTAATGATACCTACCTAATTATTTAATGATAACTAGTAACTAATTATTTAATGATAACTAGTAACTGCAATATTAATGATAACTAGTAACTGCAATTGTGTAATGGACGGAAGATACATGTTTTTAAATTACATAAAAGATACATATTCTTAATTAGTGATTAGTACTTCAATATTATTTGAACGAAAAACGGGCTCTTTAATAACAGGGGCCTTAAGATATAAGTCTCTAATGACAAACCTTATTAGAATTAAATGACAAGTTTAATTAAAATTTGCTTCGCATCCTTTATCAAATTCATTCAAAAAATGCCCTTCCACTCACAAATTCGAAATTACATCAGATTGTAAATATTCTATGATGTACTATGGTGCACCATGATACTATTTAACATTTTTAATTTACATCTAGCATTTATTTTATTTTATTTTTTTTACGTAGAATATGTTTCTCTTTTTGTTTTTTTCATTATTATAAGAATCTTTTCTTTTCCTTTTTTTCTACATAATATTGAAAATTATGATTTTTTTTTTATTTTTTTTCCGGTCGTAGTCATCTGCTAACACCCGTAGGAACCGTAGTAATTCGTAGTCACCCACAGACAGTTTGAAACCCTAAATCCTCCTTTGAACCATAGCCGCCAGCCGCTAGACATTCATAGATGCTCACAAACATCTATAGACGGCAAAATCGAAGAATCTTAGATTCCCACCAAACCCTAAATCCGCCCCCACCAACCCTAGATTCGCCCCAGCACCACCAGCATACCCCACCACCGCCATTCAAAATATGCTTTCAATAACATACAACTGTAACCACAACCCTCCGCCACACAGCCCCTGCAGTCGTCGCCTCCACCACGACTCCATCCACTGTCGCCGCGTCCACCACGACTCCCTTTACCACCGCTGCTCCTGGTTCCTGTGTCGCCACCACCGGCGACGGCCTTCGTGCTTCTACTGGAGAAAAAGAGAAAGATAGTGAGATGACAGAAAGGGAGATAGAGAGAAAAAGTGAGAGGGAGAGGGAGAACGTGAGAGAGACACGGAGAGGGAGAGAGAACATGAGAGAGAGGGAGAAAAAAAATAAAAAGAAGAATAATAAATTTGAATTAAAGAAACGTGAATGTATAGGGTTTATAGGATTTAGGGTATAAGGGCAAGATAGGGATAAAAAATAGGGATGTGGTTCATTTATTATTTCAATCTAAGGATTTAATTAAAAAATTGGATTTAGACTTTTCATTTAGTTCAAATTAAGTTTCGGTTGAGGAGCTCATTGCATGTTACCCCTTAATAATAACAGCAATAAACAACAACTAACAGCAAACAATTATAATAACAATAACTATTGAATATTTGACATTTTAAGCCAAAATAATATTCAACGTTTTAATTTTCTTTAAAACCAATTTTTTTTTAATTATTTGATCGATTTTATTATTTGAAGTTAGTTGGCCGTTAATTCTAACTTAGTGGTTAATTATCTTAGCACATGACTAATTAATGTACTAACCCATTGTATGTTCTAGTGTGTTTATTTCGTGCCGAACAAGGAGTTCTTGGATTCTATAAATACGAGAAATCCTTGGTTAACAATTTCTGAAGAGAGTGAAGAGCAGAGAGTTTTGGGTGTCGGAACACTGTCAACAACACCTTTTTTTCTCACTACAGAATTGAGTCTGTTTGTATTTAATATCATTGAATACTCGTCTGTACTCCTAGAGTTTTGCGAAGCAATATTGTCATCGATTATAGGAAATTCTTGTATGAAAAAAACATCTTGTAGATTTTTTCATGAAAGGGAAGATCTTGGCTTCTCTCTTTTGTATTCTCTCAATATTGTTTTAATAAAAGTTAGTTGCCTGTAAAGGCATATCCACAAATTATATACACGTGGATAATGATTTAAAACTTGTGTTGTTTTAATTTTCGCTGCACAACATTTCTTTACACAAGCTTTTGTTTATTTATTTGTGCATATCTCTGATTTTGTATTTTATATGTTTATTTCTCTGATGAAATAATTGGAATTGAAGATGAATAGTTTTGGAGGAATTAGAGATTTTGAAGAATAAATGCCAAACATGTTCCAAAAGTAAGAAAGAGTTATAAAACGAGAGTCTTATTAGTCTCACTATCACGTGACATTTTTGGTTGCATTAAGCCCCAAAAATAGAATGCGGGCCAAAAATGTAAAAATATTGCACGTTTGACGACTAAATTCGTGGTCAGAAATAAATTAATTGAGTAATTGGTACTCCATTCGTTCCTAAATAGGTGTCGTTTTTCACATTGACACAAATCTTAAGAATCTCAATAAATATATATTGATTTTAGGAAAATAGATATTGATTGACCAAAATACCCTTGTTTATTAATTAATGCAGGAAGAGTGCTATAGAGTTCATAAGGGTAAAATTGCAAAATAAGCAATTAATGCATTATTGGAATTGTAAAGTAACAGATAATATGGAACAAAAAAAAATCTCAAAATAGACAGATATTATGGAACAGATGGAGTATAATATAAGGACTAAATTACAATTATCCCAAATTTAGTAATAATTTGCCATCTATGGTATAATATAGAAATGCGTACGTGTCACGCGCATCATGCCAACAAAAAAAGTCATGAAGCAACCTTCCCCACCTATGATGTATTAGAAAAGGGTTGGTAGATTGTGCCACCCAAATCACACCAAAAAAGTTCCCCAACTTGTATAAAATAACAGATAAGGCCTAAAGGTTCAAAAGAGAAAAAAAAAAAAAAAAAAAAAAAACACTTCAATTATAATGTACATCAATTTCATCCTTCAAACCCTAATTTAACTCCAAATTTATCAATTAATTTATTTTGCCCATTGACCCCAATTTGACCGTCGTCGCTGTTGACCGGTGTTGACTTTTTTTTTTCTACACTTGTTTGTCGGACCACCGTCGTTGACTGCCGGTAAACACAGTAACATTATTTTCTTTTTTTGCCGAACATTCTTTTATTGGTAAACACAGTAACATTATTGTATTAAATTAGATAGTAATATTAACTATAAAATTAATATTATATTATTGTCTAACAAATTAATATTAGTACATTATTGTCTAACACAGTAATATTAAAAAATAAATTTATATTACTGTGTTGACCAGTCATATTATTGTGTTGAACAATAAACACAACAAAATAAGAAAAACAAAATCAACGCATTAGACCGAAGTTCAACTCAGAATTATTTTTCTCAAAAAAATAGATGTTTCCAAGAAAGAAAAGAAAAAACAAATCAAAATCGAATTAGGGGTCAAACTTTGCTAAATTGAGGTCGAATTAGAATTTACAATGGTAAACTGAGTTTAAAGTATTGGGAGTAATTTTATCATAAATAGTATCGCTATCTTTTATTTGTTGTAATACATGGTTGAGGGGTGAAAACAAATGAGTGCGCATAAATTAATAAAAGTAAGTTGTCAAGAACATTCGAATCAAAAGCCCATGAAAGTAAGCACTCTAAAGTTTTTTGTACATACATTTGTTTGGCTTGATCTAGGGGTGGTAAACGAGTTGAGCCGCTTGTTAGCTTATGAGCCGGCTTGAGTTGAGTTTTTCGAGTTCGCGAGCTCGAGTTTTTTTTAGTTGTCCGTCACGAGCCGGCTCGCGAGACTTTTTTAATTTTTAATTTTTTTTTGTTTGTTTTTATATATTATTTTTTATTTAATGTATAATAATACTAAATATTATAGAAATAATATAAAAAGAACATATATATATATATATATATATTATTTTTTTATTTTGAATTTGTTTTATTATAATCTAAATATTTTTTTAACAATAAAATTTAATAATTATAAAAAAAATCGAGCTTGGGCTCAAACTCGAGCCTGCCAAAAAGAAGAATATGAAGAGCTATCTTGTAATTGCCGATTAAATTCCGTAAAAAATTGACCAGATATCCATCCATGGAGGGTTGCAATGGTTGGAAAAATTCCAAATACAATTTCAATCTACAAGATGTGCCTTCTCGAATCAGACGAGATGTCGTTTGTAGCAGAAAGTTGTGTCTGTTCTTTTCATCGTGTTCAAAACGTTTTAATTAATTAGTTATGGGCCGATTAATTATATATTTGGTTTGGGCCAAATATTTTATTATTTGGATTTTTTGTCAAATAATTTGACTAACTACTAAATGCCCCCGAAAGTAACACTTCTGGACACCTAAACTCAAACTAGTCCTATCACTCAATCGCATCGAGTGCGCGTCTTCTGAACTTTAGCCATTCAATTAAGACAATTTTCATTCAATTTACATCATGATCAAGTAAATAAATTAAATTAGTCTTCACATAATTTAATTAATATTACTCAATATTAATTATCGAAAGTGACAAAAGTTCCAACAATATGTAGTTTCACTTATTTTATGTTAGTACATACGTCCAATTATGTGGCATTTGGGCTAAGCACGGCTTCAGTCTTCGACCATTATAGAGACTTGAGTTAATACCAACAAAAGTGGTCCAATCCTCCTTCAAAATAAATGTGTTGAAAATGATGGAATTGGCTTCTTCACCTAAATTTGTATATGGTCTTTGCTATACATGCGTTTGTCAATCTAAGTTGCATACTTAACTTTCAAATATTTCTCCATGAGATGACACAATGCTATTATTAGCTATTAAGGGGTACATTCTATTGTACTTTTTAAAAGGGTAAATTACAACTGCCCCTGTGGTATAGTCGAATTACGAAAATCTCTCTCCTATTTGGGTAATTACAACTACCCTCTCAACTATAATCTTATTACACGACCACCCTTGCGGTTTCAAATTTAGTAGAATCTTCTAGATTATATAGAATATTCTCAATTTTGTACATGTTTTATCTCGTTCGAGCTCCACGTTTTGAAGGTAGATGATCATAAGATGTGATTTTTGGCTATGTATATATCAGACTGTGGTGCATCAGAAACTGTATTTTCGCACAAAACGAGTACAAACTAAAAAAAAATTACACGGAATCTAGATGGTTATGTTAAATTTGACACCATAAGAGTGGAGATATAAGAACATTCATAATTGAGAGTGGTAGATATAATTATCCAAACATGAGGGTTTTTATCGTAATTTGACCATACCTCAAGGGGTGGTTGTCATTTACCCTTTTTAAAAAGGGTTAAATACACTTTGCACCCCTGAAGTATATATATTATGTAACACTTACCTCCTTACAAACTTAATTCTTAGGTTTTTTTTTTTTTTTTTTTTGAAATTTTAATTCATCCAACAATAATTAGATGTCATATTATTATATACGTATCCAACGCAAGATAATATTTTTAACTTTTGAAATATTGCATTTTTTAATAGATGTTTGTAATATAATTATTCTTTTTAGTTATTCCATCCAATAAAGGAGAAACTTCTAGGGCTCGTTTGCTTACCTATATCGGATCAGATCGGATTGGATTAAATCCCTACTGATTCAATAATAAATTAGTTAATAATATGTTTGGTTCATTAGATTCCATCTATTGTTAGATTATGATATTATATGAATTGTCTATAAAGTGTCTTATTTAACAAAATTAAGTTATTATGTGAAGGATAAAATTGTAATTTTTCTCTTTAATCACCCCCTACAAAATTAATCGCAGTGGTGAGGGGTGTTACTAATTTCATTAAATAATGTATTTAATTGCGGGCTTCTACTTTAGTAGCGGGCTTGAACAATTTCACATCTTACCAACCAAATATCTTACGAATTTTTTATTTAGTTAATCTAACCTAACAGTAGCAAGCAACCGATCCCTTACAGTGTTAAAATATAGAATACAAATTAAATGGTGCTTGAGAAGTACGTGTGACAAATAATTATTTAAAAAGGTAAATATTACATATGACATCTTTAGGGTGTAAGTGAATTTGACCCTATATAAAAATACAATTGGGTTTTGCCATGATTACAAATAATTAAAACCTATTCCATATAATTATGCACAACAAATTAACAGAAACTATCACAATTTAATATGACTTTACTAGACTTTCATAGCTTGAGTGGTTGTAATTAAGTAACCTAATAAAACTTGAAAATGTGTTTTGATATATGCCTCCTACTCATTTAGAGTTATAATGTCACACATTTAAGAGGAGTGTTAAATTTCACACTAAAATTTACTGAATTATACATACAAATTAAAAAAAAATCTCTCTCTAATATAAAATTCTCTATCTACCTCTATTCTCTATCACATCTTCTTTTTAGGGCATTCTTCGAAAACCATTCAGGAACAAAAATGAATTCAACATTTCATACGACGATTCTCTTAAATCAGATTTATGATTTCAAGAATTCTCTTAGACATTTTTAAAATTATTTTTTATTATTAATATTTAGTATTATTTATTAAATAATCCTAGAGTATTTATTAAAAAAAATTGAAACAATAATTTTGATATTAAGTATTTTTAGTATTCAAAAAAATTGAACAATAATTACCATTTATTTAGCATCATCAAAATAATTGTTAACGTTAATTAAACAAATAATTAAAAGAAAGAAAAACCCTAAACCACACCCCCAAATAATTTTATGTGCGTGATTCAATAATTTTAGTGTCGATTTAACATTTCAGTACATTTAATTAGACATCATAAAAATAAACATGAAGAAAATTTATAGTTGAAGGGTGGTTGTAAATACTCAAACATAATAAGTATTTTTTTTTTTAATTTGCCTTTATCTCTGGGGTAGCCGTAGTTTACCTAAAAAAAAAAGAATAGCTCAATTTTTTATTTAAAAAAAATTATAGATGAATGAAATAATTTAAATGTACGCGGTGTATTTCATTATAGCGTGGTATGAATAAACAGCTAAAATAAAATAAAAATAAAATAAATTACTAACCCCACCTAAATTGAATTTTGAAGCACAAAGTAGATGGGGGTTGTGAACCGAATTGCTACAACGCAACACTAGGCGGGTACCACGTGCTGGGATTTAATTTACAGGCCCCTCATAATTCTTGTATTTATTGTTCGAGTCCTCCAAACCAAACCCCAAACCGAAAATAAATTAAAATAATAATCTCTTAAATGTTAATAAAACACACCCCGCATCTACTTCCCTCCTGCTACTGAAGAAGAATCAATCTTTGCATGTTCGCCATTGGAATTTGTATAATAGTGTTTCAGAAGAAGAGCCAATCCGGTTGAAGAAGGAAGAGTTTTCGTTTTCGTTTTTTTTTTTGTTTCTTCAGACTTTTTTTTTTCCTCCATTGTTTGAAGGTTAGTTGTGCGCCGTCAATCATCCGCCGATTTTTTTTTTTTTTTTTTTTTTGGTGCTGCTGTTCACTTTTTTTTTTTTTTTTTTATTCAGTTTGTTTGTTCTATTTTGGGCATTTTGAGCTGCAATTTGAGTGAATTTAAATTGATTTTTTGATTTGGATTTTGGCGGAATTCAACTGGAAAATTGTTTTTCAGTTTTTTTTTTTCTTTTTTTTTCTTTTTTGGGCATTTGAGCTGCAATTCTGAATGTTTTCAGTTGATTGAGATTTTAAACTTCATTTTTTTTGGAATTGAATTCGCTTGTTTTTTTCGTTGATTGATCGTTTTTAGCAGTATCTGTGAATCTTTTGTCTAGTTGTCCTCACACACACACACACACACACACACACGCAGAGTTGTCCTTATAT
Organism: Erythranthe guttata; assembly: GCF_000504015.1. The sequence goes on from NW_012192899.1 coordinate 161,332, forward strand.
ATATTATAGTTAATTTAGGCTTGGAAATGTTTATGATTACTTCGGTTTTGAGTATTTTGTGCTGATCTTCGGAAGGAAAGCGAGTTAGTTGACTAACTCCCTGATTTATGCAATCATTGTTGAACAAATTATTGCATCTCCATAAAGTGCCAGGTTTTGGCCTTTTGTATTGTTTTACATGATTTACCTTAATTGGTTTCTTTACAATGGTTTTCATTTCATTCGGCAAAACCGGGGTTTAAATAGCAAGATTTTTAAAGATCATCGCGAAAGTGTAGTTGTAACGGACTTACCGTTTAAGTCGAAGCGAGACGGATATTTTGGAAATACTGAAATTACTATATATTAATTTTGTGAAAAATGCCGTTCCTTTTCATTGTTGAACAAATTATTGCATCTCGTAAAGTTGTCACGATTTATGCCCTTTTGTGTTGCTTTCCACGATACAACGTATTCGGTTTCCTTACGATGGTTGTCATTTCGTTTGGCCAAACCGGGGTTTAAATGGCAAGATTTTTAAAAATTTGCACAAAATGTAGCTGTAACGGACTCGCGAGACAAATATTTTGGAAATATTTATATTATTAGATATTGATGTTTTGAAAAATGCTGTTCCTTTTCAGGCAAGACAATATGTCTGAAGCTCAAAGGAGGCTGATGGCAGTGGGTATAAGACCCACTAACGGGTACATAAATGGTGGAGCTGTTCCATTGAGGTCCCCCGTTTTGATACCAGAGGTGGATGAGTTCTGTCACACTCTCGGTGGGAAAAGGTCAATTCATAGTATCTTGATTGCCAACAATGGAATGGCAGCTGTCAAGTTTATACGCAGCGTTAGAACGTGGGCTTACGAAACATTCGGTACAGAAAAGGCAATTCTGTTGGTGGCAATGGCTACCCCTGAGGACATGAGAATAAATGCAGAGCATATAAGGATAGCTGATCAATTTGTCGAAGTACCTGGTGGGACTAACAATAATAACTACGCTAATGTGCAGCTCATTGTTGAGGTTCGTCGATGTACTATTATTGCTCGTGGCTTTGTTACTTTTTTCCTGCATAACTTGTAAATTTAATGCATCAATTTGAAGAATAATTTGGAAAACAATTTGCGGAGGAGATCACAGTTAGTATCTTCTGTTGCATAATGAAATGATTAGGTACAAAAGATAGATATCAAAGTCAATATGAATCTAGATCACTGCATTATAAATATTACACACACACATACAGTAAGTGAGAGAAAAAAAGATGGTAAGTAATACGTTTGTTTGTTGTCCAGATGGCAGAGATGACGCATGTTGATGCTGTGTGGCCTGGTTGGGGTCATGCGTCTGAAAATCCCGAGTTACCTGATGCTTTAGGTGAGAAAGGAATCATATTTCTGGGGCCACCAGCTGCATCGATGGCGGCATTGGGAGATAAAATTGGGTCGTCGTTGATTGCACAAGCTGCAGAAGTGCCTACTCTTCCATGGAGCGGCTCTCATGTAAAGTGTATTTAATTATGAACCTATTGCTACTTTGTTTTCTTTAAGGTTTTCTATCGTCTAAATACGTACAATTTTTTTTTTAGGTGAAAATTCCTCCAGAAAGCTCTTTAGTCACTATCCCTGATGACATATATCAAGAAGCATGTGTTCATACAACAGAAGAAGCCATTGCCAGCTGTCAAGTTGTGGGTTATCCTGCAATGATCAAGGCATCTTGGGGTGGAGGTGGCAAAGGCATAAGAAAGGTCTGTTCTCATCATATATGCACACACACACACACACACATATATATATATATATATATATATATATATATATATATATATATATATATATATATATATATATATATATATATATATATATATATATATATATATATATATATATATATATATATATATATATATATATATATATATATATATATATATATATATATATATGGAATTTTATTTGACGTTTTGTTCTACTGAACTGTATTGTTTGTCATGTGAGTGGCAAAAATAGTTTCTGCTAATGATTAGACAAATATTTATTACCTCATTGGAAAATTATAGGTCCATAATGACGACGAGGTCAAGGCTTTGTTCAAGCAAGTTCAAGGTGAAGTTCCAGGATCCCCCATATTTATAATGAAAGTTGCTTCCCAGGTTAGGATACTTCACTTTTATCTTATAATGCAATGAATAAAGAACTAAGATCTCATTCTAACACCAATACTGTTTGTGTTCCTCAGAGCCGACATCTTGAAGTCCAACTACTCTGTGATCAATATGGAAATGTTGCAGCTTTGCACAGCCGCGATTGCAGTGTGCAAAGAAGACATCAAAAAGTTAGTTACGACATTGCTTTAGCATTTTAATGATAAATTACAGATGCATGATATAAGGTTTGCTCATGCATAACACAGGCGTGATATGACGCATGCTCGTTCTTCCAGTTTATCTTTTATTGTTACCGTTGTCATTGTTATTATTATTATTGTTGTTGTTGCTATTGTTTCTTTTGCTAAGCATCATTCAACTTTTTCCACTTTTTAGCTAAAGCCCATTCATTTTTTCTTGAAACTTGTTACTGATATTTGTCAACATTTACGCTAATTAGATTATTGAGGAGGGCCCAATTACTGTTGCTCCCATCGAGACAACAAAGAAACTTGAGCAGGCTGCTAGAAGGTTGGCCAAAAGTGTAAATTACATTGGAGCTGCAACCGTGGAGTATTTATACAGTATGGAAACTGGGGAATATTACTTTTTGGAGCTAAATCCACGGCTACAGGTTTTAATGAAGACATTTTATTTTTATCAAGCTTAGAAACCTAACCCTTGTTTAAATTTTATCTTTTAGACAGATAAAAAAAATTAACAGTTGTACAGTTCTGAAGTTTATGAGGCTACAATTACTCGATGCTTGCTTCTAATTTCATCTTATTGTGATAATTCAGGTGGAGCACCCTGTTACGGAGTGGATAGCTGAGATAAATCTTCCTGCAGCACAAGTTGCAGTTGGAATGGGTATCCCTCTGTGGCAAATTCCAGGTCTGTTACACGATTTTTATCATCAGAATTTTTTTCTGCCAATTGATTCTTTTGATAGCTTTTTCTTGTTCTGACAAAAATCAGAACCTTTTTCTGCTGATAGAAAATTTTGATTACATTTCTTGTTCTGGGAAAATCAGAGATACGGAGATTTTATGGAATGGAACATGGTGGAGGATACGATGCTTGGAGGAAAACGTCTATTGGTGCTACACCATTTGATTTTGACAAGGCAGAGTCAACAAAGCCAAAAGGTCATTGTGTAGCAGTTCGTGTGACCAGTGAAGATCCTGATGATGGTTTTAAGCCAACAAGTGGAAGAGTGCAGGTCAAAATTTCTCAGAATGAAAAGTTTGAACTTCTTTTTTTATGAATTGCATCTTATAGATTTTTTAATCTGTTTAAATAACTCCCAACAGGAGCTGAGTTTCAAAAGTAAGCCAAATGTGTGGGCGTACTTCTCGGTCAAGGTACGTATTGATAATTTACTTTACAAGGAATTTTTACATTCAAAACTGCTTCTGATTATCATCTTTATGACTACAGTCTGGAGGAGGTATTCATGAATTTTCAGATTCCCAATTTGGTAAGTTTTTCTTATTGCAATTGGGGACGTATAGAATATATGTAACTTATCCATATAGTTGCTTTCTCAAACACTTTGAAGCACTATACATCAGCAAATTATCAACAACATTTTTCTCTATTCTCAGCATTTGCAACCTTCATGATCTTGATATTGTAAATGAAATTTTGGCATATTATTATGTAAAAGAATTTAAATGCTGGGCTACAAACCTTCCACAAGTGATAGCCTACTTAGTGATGATTTAGAGTTGGTGTATGCACACAATACCTGGGGCTTCTAAAAGGTCCTATGACAAGTGATGTTCTATACTTTGTACCCTTTTTTGTTGACTAAAATTCCTTACAAAGATTTGTTTGTCTGATCAAAGCCATTATCAGTCAGCGAGAGGAGTATGTAATTAGTCTAAACATTGTACTAGAAAAAGACATCAACGTATTTATTAGAAAACTAATTTTCTATCTTACCTCCAATATATATAGTCTGTAACCAATTTTGATCTCGAGAAGTAGTGGTATCTGTGTCAGAATCCTGTCCAACTTATATAATGGGATTTTCTCCTCCCTTTAGACTATAAGGTAGGATTGGATCCTTAACAAATTGCTATACAACTTGTTTAGGTATATCAAGTCATATACTTAAGGTGAGATCTATAATTCATCGAGATGGAGTTGTGTGATTGTGTCAGTTCTTATATGGTTTTCACATCCCTCAGTTACGCTATATATTTGATTTTGTTTATATGTATGTGTATTCCTGTTTCAACTGAGGTCATGGTTCGGCTAACTTGTTTAAGCTCACCAGACTTTTTTGCTTTTATCTTTTTCTTTCAGTAAATGTGATCCATATGAAGTACAAATTCCTTCAATCAATATTTTATCTTCTTACCTCAGGACACGTGTTCGCCTTTGGAGAATCCCGAGCTTTGGCCATCGCAAATATGGTTCTTGGGCTCAAAGAAATTCAAATTAGAGGAGAAATCCACACAAATGTTGATTACACAGTTGATCTCTTACATGTGAGACATCAGATTTCATTCATGTTTATGTGATAAAAAGAGGGTTAATATTAATCAAACATCTCTGCAGGCTTTAGATTACAAGGATAACAAAATCCACACAGGGTGGCTAGATAGCAGAATCGCGATGAGGGTCAGAGCAGAAAGGCCCCCTTGGTATCTTTCTGTGGTTGGAGGAGCTCTTTATGTGAGTATAGTATTATTGTTATGCTCCTAACATCTTCCTTTTAATCGCCACACAAACACTTTTAACATCATAAAATTATCAACTTCTCCTGTATTGATATTATTATCTTCACATTGTCAAATCAGAAAGCTTCTGCTAGTAGTGCAGCGATGGTTTCAGAATATGTTGGTTATCTTGAAAAGGGACAGATTCCTCCCAAGGTATTTCATCGTACATATTATCTGAAATTAGTTCTTTTTTCTGCCACTCGTCAATTAATTGACATTTCTCACTTGCAGCATATTTCACTGGTCAATTCTTTAGTTTCACTGAATATCGAAGGAAGCAAATATACAGTAAGTCTAAAAATGTAGAACTGTAAGACTTATTTCTTGGTGCTCTGATGAGGAGTGAGTTGTGGGGGTTGGATGGAGGTGGGGGTCGGATCCTATGTTTAGTTTTAACGGTTTTCCAATAATTTTGTCTTCTTTAGATAAATATGGCAAGAGGAGGCCCCGGAAGCTATAGATTGAGGATGAATGATTCGGAGATTGAAGCAGAAATACATACTCTACGTGACGGAGGTCTATTAATGCAGGTAAGCAGTTAACCTGTCTAGTATTTTCTTATGCACACTAAGATTTTGATACTTATTGCTTATGGTTGATAATTGATTGTATTGCTATTCCATCATCTAATCAAGTTCAATACATTCTAAATGTAAGATTGGTTGATGTGTTGTTTACAGCTGGATGGAAACAGTCATGTTTTATATGCAGAAGAGGAAGCAGCAGGCACGCGCCTTCTTATTGATGGAAGAACTTGTTTGCTTCAGGTGCAATTTCTTTCTTCTTTATCTGAGAATTTCTTGTATTTTCATCTAGTCAGTTCGTTTTTATCTTTTGAATCCATTAGAATATCTGTTTTTTTAATTTTTTTGTAAAGATTTGTTAGCTGAAGGTTTGATTAGCTCGTCTACTGACTGATACATCAGTCAATCCTACGAATAAATATTTAATCATTTAACTATATCCAGAATGATCATGATCCATCCAAGTTGATGGCAGAAACACCGTGCAAGCTACTCAGGTATCTGGTTGCAGATGGCAGCCATGTTGATGCTGACACACCTTATGCGGAAGTGGAGGTCATGAAGATGTGTATGCCTCTTCTTTCACCTTCTTCTGGAAAGATTCATTTTAACATGTCTGAAGGTCAAGCAATGCAGGTAATTAACTTGTTTAAATATGGCATATGTTCTTATCAAAAAAACTAAGTCTGCAATATATTTTGTAGGCTGGGGAGCTTATAGCAAGACTTGACTTAGACGATCCTTCAGCTGTAAGAAAAGCAGAACCCTTTCATGGTAGCTTCCCCATTCTGGGACCTCCAACAGCCATATCTGGAAAAGTTCATCAACGGTGTGCTGCAAGTTTGAATGCTGCTCGAATGATTCTTGCTGGATACGAGCATAACATTGATGAAGTAAATATTATTCTGTCTTTTTTCAGATTGCAAAAAATTTTTAATGACTTCTGAACTACCACAACTTGAAGCACCCATAATGTGTTCGTTAAAAAATAACTTGATAGATGAATTAAGAAAAAGACTGGTGTGTGTGTGTGTGTATATATATATTTTTGAAATGTAAAACTGCAGCTATGTTTGCTTTCCTAATGATTGTTTGGCTGTGTGTATACATGCCTATGGCAATTGCCTTTGTCAAAACAAGTCTCTTAGTAGAGAGACTGAATTTTATATTTCAGGTAGTTCAAAACTTGCTCAGTTGCTTGGACAATCCTGAGCTCCCTTTCCTTCAGTGGCAAGAGTGCTTTGCAGTTCTGGCGAACAGACTACCGAAGGACCTTCGATATGAGGTAATAAGACGAAAGCTAATTTGTTTATTTTGTAGGCAGTCTGCTCAATTGTTTCATTAAGTATGTTTTTATTTTTTTGTGTTCATATCAGTTGGAAACAAGATATAAGGAGTTTGAGGGAATTGCAAACAGGCAGATTGTTGAGTTCCCTGCGAAAATTTTACGTCGTATTCTTGAGGTTAGTCTTTTATACTGGTTCGTGAGATGAGTCTTCAGCTCTTCTTTTTATTCTTATGATGACTTGGTCTATACACATGTTTCTTTAATGCTTCAGGCCCACTTAAACTACTGTCCTGACAAAGAAAGAGGTGCCCAAGAAAGACTGGTTGAGCCTCTGACAAGTCTTGTCAAGTCTTATGAGCGTGGAAGAGAAAGCCATGCTCGCATCATAGTTCAGGGACTTTTTGAAGAATATTTATCTGTTGAAGAATTATTTAGTGATAATATACAGGTAATACACATGAAGACACTAAAAGAAGCTTCTAATATGTATGTTACTACTGCATCCTCACTTTCTGGTAAAAACCAGGAGAAAACCCCATGAAAAGCCATGGAAATATAAATGCTGTGGTTTAATTTATTATTTGGAAATGCCGTTGAAGTATCTTCTCCTTTTCAGGCTGATGTAATCGAACGGTTAAGACTTCAATATAAGAAAGATCTCCTCAAGATTGTGGACATTGTACTCTCCCGTCAGGTACAGCAAAATTGATTATGTGCGTGTGGACTCCTTTTATTATTACTATTCTATTGATGACGCTTACTTTTATAAATTTTCTTATATGTTAGGGCATCAGAAGTAAAAATAAGCTGATACTACGTCTTCTGGAACAACTTGTGTATCCTAATCCTGCTGCGTACCGTGATCAACTTATCCGATTTTCTACACTCAATCATACAAATTACTCTGAGGTACGACGCGATTCCACTCATTTATTTTTCTCCTGAACATATGACATCTTTTAAGGCCTCGTTTGGTTGGTAAAATCTGCCATGATTAATTAAACAATTGGACCTTATTTGATGTTTGTTTTCCAAAACTCTTCGGGCCGACACAGAATTGTTGGAAGAATGAATCTGAATCTTGGTTTATTGGGGAATTTGTGTATTGGACCTCCTGTAGTCCAATTACACAATTTTGTTCTCATAAGATTGTGTAATCTTGTCTTGGCTACTCATATCTTGACGACCAAACGAGGCCCAACTGTTCTCTATCTTATGTTGGGTCACTGAGAAGTTTTGACACTGACATTTTGCTAAAAATATCTGTTTCCTTTGGTCTCCAAACCACAAAAAATCCAAAAGTGTTTGTTTTCTGTTATATGTACTTCTCTGAACCCATGGTCTCATCCTTGCTGTATTTATGCAGTTAGCATTGAAGGCAAGTCAACTGCTGGAGCAGACAAAACTCAGCGAGCTTCGTTCGAGCATCGCAAGAAGTCTTTCAGAGCTAGAAATGTTTACCGAAGAAGGTGAGAACATGGATACACCTAAGAGAAAAAGTGCAATAAATGAACGAATGGAAGCTCTTGTGGATGCTCCTTTGGCAGTTGAAGATGCACTTGTTGGTCTTTTCGACCACAGTGATCACACACTTCAAAGAAGGGTTGTTGAGACTTATGTGCGGAGATTATATCAGGTACTATTTTCAAGGTCTTGAAAGTTATCTGCCAACTATATCTGTGTGGGCTTCTCATGCTAATGATTAGTATTTTCATCAGCCCTATCTCGTAAAGGGAAGTGTGAGGATGCAGTGGCACAGATCTGGACTTATAGCATCATGGCAATTCTTGGACGAGCATGTACAGAGAAACAATAGATCTGAAGATGAGTTCTCAAAGCGGAATGAGGGGAAGTGGGGAGCAATGGTTGTCATTAAGTCTCTTCATTTCTTGCCTACAGTTGTAGCTGCTGCACTAAGAGAAGCAACAAATAACTGGCAAGCTGTAGTTCCAGATCAATCTATACATCCAGCTACTAGTGGTAATATGATGCACATTGCCTTGGCAGGAATCAACAACCAAATGAGTTTACTTCAGGATAGGTAACATATACGAGAGGGGTTATTTTACTTATATTTTTTAGTTATTTTCTTTTTAATAGTTTAGTTTTTTTAAGAGGAAGATAGTTACTACATTGAATTTTTCCAAAGGAATTTTCCACCAAGATCAGTTTCTATTTTCTGTGATCTTTAGTTGTCTTTCATCTCTTATTCGGCTGTTTGGAGTTTTGCCTTTTTATGTATTTTCAGCCTTGTAGCAGTATCAAAACCGTGTTGAAGTGTAAAAAATGATAAAGTTGACTTCTGTACAGAAGAATGATGTCTTATGGTATATATAGAGCATTACATAGTTAACACATCTGGTGAAGTATGAGGTGAAATGAAATAGTGTAATGGAGGATATAAAGCTATTTCTGGTGCCATTTATTGGTATCACTAAATTTCTCTAACATGCATTTATCAAGTCATAAAGATTAATTTGTTTCATTTAGATTTTGACTTTGATAATCAGTTGACTAGGTGCTGCTTTCGTTTTCTTCTCTTTCCCCCTTATTATTTTATGCTTCTCTGCAGTGGTGATGAGGATCAGGCTCAAGAGAGAGTAGATAAGCTGGCGAAAATATTGAAGGAGAAAGAAGTAAGCTCCAGTCTTAGAAATGCTGGAGTAGGGGTCGTTAGTTGTATTATACAGAGAGATGAAGGCCGCGGCCCAATAAGGCACTCTTTCCATTGGTCGACAGAAAAACTTTACTACGTGGAACAACCTCTATTGCGTCACTTGGAACCACCTCTATCCATATATCTTGAGCTGGTTCGTACATACTTGGTCTTTTCGCTTTGGTAAAGTATATGTATTTTGTTAAAATTTTAACTTACCCTTAAAATTTGCTTTCGACAGGACAAACTAAAAGATTACGAAAATATACGGTATACTCCTTCCCGGGATCGTCAGTGGCACCTTTATACAGTTGTAGATAAGCTACTTCCTGTCCAGAGGATGTTTCTTAGGACATTTGTGAGACAGCCTATTTCAAATGAAGGTCTGACTGTATATCAGGTAGATCAAGGGGAGAGTCGGTCTTTGTGGACCCTATCCTTCACTTCAAGGAGCATTTTGAGGTCTTTAATGTCCGCACTGGAGGAGCTTGAACTCAATGCCCATAATTCTGCCACTAAATCTGACCATGCTCATATGTACCTGTATATCTTGAGGGAGCAACAAATAAATGATCTTTTGCCATACAACCAGTAAGATTATTTTGATTCCTGAGTATGTTTGTTCTTTTGCAGTTAGTTTTTGTTATTATGACCCAAATGTTTCTTTTCCTATTTTTGTATCATTTTCCAGAAGAGTGGATGTATCTAGTGGCGACGAGGAAGCTACAGTTGAGAAAATTCTTGATGAGATGGCACGTGAAATTAATGCATCAGTTGGTGTTAGAATGCATCGTTTAGGAGTTTGCGAGTGGGAAATTAAGCTTTGGATATCGTCTGAAGGAAATGCTAATGGAGCTTGGAGAGTTGCGGTGAAAAATGTGACTGGTCATACTTGCATTGTTCACGTAAGTAGGGTTTCATTTTGCATTATCCTCTCATGATAAGTTAATTCGATTGGGAGAAATGCAAAAAACAATGTCGGTATATAGGATCTTAGAACATTAATTGTATTCTAGTTTGAAATTATAGTAAACCTTTATCATGTAACTGGTAATAGAAAGGTAAGCATATTGCAGGCTCATAAATAATGATAGGATGTCCTTGTGTAAAGTCGGTCCCCCGCTGAGTATAAACCATATAAGTCTAATCAAATTACGGGTCATGGGATTCTGGCATATAGCTTTTATCATGGAATTGATGCAAATGTAGTTAAAAGTTATCATGGAATATAGCTTTTAATCCCTGTTATGATGGTTGGGCCGTGACACTTTCTTGAAAAAAGCAATCTTCAATTGTATGGAGACCTGTTCTTTAGTGCAGTCAATACGTTTGGAGCTATTAAAGTGCCAGTTCTATTATACGTACGAATTTGAAATTTTAATTGGTACAGGTATGTGAATATAATAGTTGTTTGCATTCTAACTTTCAGATCTATAGAGAAATTGAGGATTCCACCAAAGAGACAGTAGTCTACAGTTCCACCTCCAACGACTCCCCTTTGCATGGATTACCCGTGAATTCACAATATAATCCTTTGGGAGTTCTTGATCGAAAGCGTCTGCTCGCCCGTAGAAGCAGCACAACTTATTGCTACGATTTCCCACTGGTATGTATATAGACCTTTTCCATTTACACCATTGCAGATTTGAGATCAAAGCACACATCTGTATATGTCTAAGATTTCTCTCCTTACAGGCATTCGAGGCGGCTCTGAACAAATCATGGACCCCACATTCCGGAATCACCAAGCCTAAAGATAAGCCAATACTCCGAGTCACGGAGTTAATCTTTGCAGACAAGAAAGGCAATTGGGGCACTCCTCTTATTCCCATCGAACGCCAGCCTGGACTTAACGACATTGGCATGGTGGCATGGCGAATCGAAATGTCCACGCCCGAATTCCCTTCCGGCCGGACAATTTTCGTAGTATCGAACGATGTAACCTTCAAAAACGGTTCGTTCGGTCCAAGAGAGGACGCCTTCTTCCAGGCTGTTACCAATGTTGCTTGTGCAGAGAAACTGCCTCTAATCTACCTGGCAGCCAATTCTGGTGCCCGCATAGGCGTGGCCGAGGAAGTCAAATCCTGCTTTAAGGTTGGCTGGTCCGACGAAACGAACCCAGAGCGCGGTTTCCAATACGTCTACTTAACTCCGGAGGACTACACACGCATAGAAGCTTCCGTGATAGCGCACGAGCTGAAGCTCTCAAGCGGAGAAATCCGATGGGTGATCGATACTATTGTGGGGAAAGAGGATGGTCTAGGCGTTGAAAGTTTAACAGGCAGTGGTGCCATTGCTAGTGCCTATTCGAAGGCATACCACGAAACGTTCACCGTGACTTACGTGACCGGAAGAACCGTTGGCATCGGTGCTTATCTCGCTCGTCTCGGTATGCGGTGCATACAGAGGCTCGATCAGCCGATTATTCTAACTGGTTTCTCCGCTCTGAACAAACTCCTCGGCCGTGAGGTGTACAGTTCGCACATGCAGCTCGGTGGGCCTAAAATCATGGCCACGAATGGGGTCGTTCATCTAACCGTCTCGGATGATCTCGAGGGTATTTCAGCCATTTTGAAGTGGTTGAGCTTCGTTCCACCGTACTCCGGTGGTCCCCTCCCTGTTTTGAGGCCGTTGGACCCGCCCGAACGGGCAGTCGAGTATCTGCCCGAGACTTCGTGTGATCCACGCGCAGCCATATGTGGTTCCGTTGATGGTCACGGAAAATGGCTTGGGGGTATGTTCGATAGAGACAGCTTCATCGAGACCTTGGAAGGCTGGGCAAGAACGGTTGTTACGGGCAGGGCGAAGCTAGGTGGAATCCCCGTTGGAATTGTTGCAGTCGAAACTCAAACTATGATGCAGGTGATACCTGCGGACCCCGGCCAGCTGGATTCGCACGAGAGGGTCGTTCCTCAAGCGGGACAGGTGTGGTTTCCTGATTCGGCGACGAAGACTGCTCAAGCGTTGATGGATTTCAACATGGAGGGGCTGCCCTTATTCATTCTAGCCAATTGGAGGGGGTTTTCGGGTGGGCAGAGGGACCTCTTTGAAGGTATTTTACAGGCAGGTTCGACTATTGTGGAGAATCTTCGGACTTACGGGCAGCCCGTTTTCATATACATACCTATGATGGGAGAGCTTCGTGGTGGTGCCTGGGTGGTTGTGGACAGTAAGATTAATCCTGATCATGTCGAGATGTACGCGGAGAAAACGGCTAAGGGTAATGTACTCGAGCCTGAAGGATTGATCGAGATTAAGTTTCGAAATAGAGAATTGCTTGAGTGTATGGGTAGGCTCGATCCCGAGCTAATCAATCTCAAGTCCAAACTTAAGGACTCTCCAAATGGGGAAGATCTGCAGAGGAAAATAAAAGCCCGCGAAAAGAAACTTCTGCCTTTGTACACTCAGATAGCTACGAAATTTGGGGAGCTGCACGATACTTCGCTTAGAATGGCTGCAAAAGGGGTGATCAAAGAAGTTGTGGAATGGCAAAATTCTCGGAATTTTTTCTACAAAAGATTGTATAGGAGAGTTGTCGAGGATGGATTGGTCAAGACCCTGAGAGATGCGGCCGGTCAGCAATTTGACTACAAATCCGCACGCGATACGATTAAGCAGTGGTTCTTGAACTCGGAAATTGGTGGAGGTGAAGAAAGTTCGTGGGCGGACGATGAAGCTTTTTTCTCGTGGAGAGAAGATTCTAGAAACTACGAGGAGAAGCTACATGAGCTTCGTGTGCAAAGAATGTTGTTTCAGTTTTCCAGCCTTGGGAATTCGACAATGGATTTACGAGCACTACCTCAAGCTCTTGCTGCTTTGTTGGAAAAGGTAAAACACAGTTTTTTTTTTCTCGAAACATATAATCATATATTTTTGTGTATAGCCATTTTTTTAAAATAATAACTGAAAAACGAAGTGGTTCACATTGCAGGCGGATCCTTCAATAAGAGATCAATTGATAGATGAGCTGAGAGAGGTGCTACATTGATTGACATATGGTTGCAGCTTTTTACCGATGTGGGATTGCGGTCGAATCTGGTATTCCTTGTAAGCAAATTTATATTATATACGAGTAAAATGTATGGATGTTGGTCAACTTAAATTAATTCGAGAATGTTTAGTGTAAAATTATATGGGAGGGAAGAAAAAGTGTAGCATGCGAAGGCTTCCTTTCTTGAGCGGCTTCATGCTAAATCCCCGTGTAAAATTAGTTCAGAATATGTAATCAATTCATTTATATTTTTCCGAAATATGAATAAAATGTAGAGTGAGGAGGGTGGACTCTTCTTACCCTGGAAATGAAGCAACGAACAAGTTCTCGATGATAGATGATCACAATGTGTTGTGTGTTGTTTAAATGATGTTTAATATATTTTCTGGCATGTTATCCTAATTGCCAATTCTTTATCTTGCTGCGATGAAAAGCATGGCTGGGAAGCATGAAGGAATTCAAATATATGTGCAAATCGTAGACAACTACTATATATGTGCACTATGTAAACTTCTACTTTCGTGCAATAGCTTGCAAATTACACGGGAGATGTGAACACAACTAGATACAACTCATGAGTAATCAAATCGACCAAGAAAGTGTCGGTAATAGAATTTGAACTCCGGTTATTTGATTCGGTGTGATCTTGATTCTTGATCTACCAACTAGATTACCTTTATGAGCAAGTACTGTATAAATTTTTTTTTTGAAGGTTAAATTACAAACACCCCTGAGGTATGGTCAAATTACAAAAACACTCCTCTTGTTTGGATAATTACAACCACCCCCTCAACTCCTCAAATTTAGTGGAATCTTCGAGATTATATGGAATATTATCACTTTTGTACCCGTTTTATCCCATTCAAACTCTACATTATGAAGCAAGATGATCATTATATGTGATTTTTAGCTTGTATATATCAATTTATGGTGCATCGGAAACTGTATTTTTTACACAAAACGAGTACAAACTAGAGCACATTTCACGGAATCTAGATGACTATGTTGAATTTGGCACCATAAAGGTGGAGGTGTAAGAAAAAATCATAGTTGAGGGGGTAGATGTAATTATCTAAATAAGAGGGGGTGTTTGTAATTTACCCTTTTTTTGAATGAATCCGCAGCCAGCTATATAGGTGCGCTGGGTAAACCTATATGCTCGTATAATAGTTTGTAAATCATAAGAGAGCCGTAGAGCAATTGTTAAATGATTAATAAATATCCCTTAGCTATCAATTGTGTGATGGCAACAGGTAATTAACTAGGCAAAAATGTTGATGCATTTATCACCAAGTGTGAAGTTAATTATTAAAATGAGATTATAATATTCTAGTATGTAGTAGTAAGCCACTAGCCGAATTGTATTGCTTGGATTTATTTAATCTTTTATGTGTGAATACAGTGCATTTGTATGAAATGAATCAGTAATCCATTACTTCATAGCTAAGGAAAATCAAAGGAATTTTAGGGGTGTATTAAGGGAGTAGAATAGTGATCCAAAACTCTTTGTTTATCAAAGCCTTATTCGATTAAGTGCAAAACCTAACTAGTATTGCTTGCTTTAATTGCTACAATTATTGTTGGTATAATTATAAGTGTGTTTGAGCGGTGCTTTGCTCGTGTGAATATGTGGTGTTTAAAATTCTGTGATTCTCGAGCATTGAGTTTACGTTATTGATGACTGTTGTACTTATGGGCATATTCACGATCATAAGTATTGTTGGATTGTTGTCGTAAAATGACCATAACATCTCATATTAGTGTCAGGAAAAAAAGAAAAAAGATGTCAAATGAGTTGAAATTAGATTGGCTATTTTCTGTGTACCGAGGGTATTGATAGATAGTCCCGCGTGCTTACAGTGGTTGATGCCTCTACACATACATGAGTGGGCCGTAACTCCTAGGGAACCGTGCCTACAGTGGTTGCAAGAGTTGTATAGAGAACACAATGAAAGGTTGCAAGATTTTTGTGTCGTAGCATGGTACATCAGTCGCATAATAACATTCACGTTTATGCACGAATGTTTGCTTATTGGGCGTTAGCTCATATAGTTCTGCATTGCATGTGAATTCGATCTTAGGTGAGCCTCTAGGTCGAGCGACAGGTTGTTGAAGCTTCAGCAAGAGTCCGATGATTAGTGTGTGTGGAGACAACCTTAGTGTGCATATTTTGCTTTTATCTAGCCAATGTATATTCTATCGAACACGTTTGTATCGCTTTTGGATTTCGGTTGTTTTCATATGGTCATTTTGTAGGTTGTTCATGTGGTTTGTAGTTCTTGTGCAGTTATTGAGTGATCAATTATGTTGGTAAGAATGTGTACATATGTTGGATTTTGAAGTATTGTCCTTGCTATATATGGACAACTATATATACTAGGGGATGTGCTAGGGGTGGCAATTTCTCAACTTGGACCGGATCCGATCCGGATCCATGTGGATCGGATTCAAAAGGATCCGGATCCAATATCAACCTATATGAATAGATTTAATGTGGATCGAATTTAGACCGATCCGGATTGGATCCAAATGGATCCATTTCATTTTTAATTCAACTTATGAGGTTGAATATCTCAACTTTTAGGATTTAATATCTCAATTTATGTAGTTTAATATCTCAACTTTTAGGATTTAATATCTCAATTTATGTGGTTTAATAATTAATATAAAAACTTTCAAACTCACACATTATCACACACACTTTTCATACACACTCTCACACACATACACAACTGTTTAACACACACAGCCCGTTTTACACACACACACACACACAAACACTCTGTTTTGCACACACATACATTGTTTTACACACACACACACACCGTTTTACACACACACACACTCTGTTTTACATATACACACACACTGTTTCACACACACACACTCACATACACACACTGTTTTACACACACACACACACACTCAAATACACACACTGTTTTACACACACACACACACACTCACGCATGCACACACAACACAATTTCTAGACACACACACACACACACACACACACTATTTTACACACACACACACACACACTGTTTTACACACACACACACACGCATACACACACAATTACACACAATTTCTACACACACACACACACATTATTTTACGCACACACACACACTCATACACACACACACACACACACACACACACACACACACACACACACACACACTATTTTACGCACACACACACACGCATACACACACAATTTCTACACACACACACTGTGTTACACACACACACACACACTGTGTTACACACACACACGCTATTTTACGCACACACACACACTGTGTTACACACACACACACACACTATTTTACGCACACACACACACACACTCATATACACTTTTAATTAAAATAATATTTTGACTTTTTTTTGTGAGAAAATTGTTTTGGTATTTAATTGGGTTTTGATTGGATCCAATATGATCCACTTTATTTTGTGGTTAAACTTTTAATGGATTCAAAGTGGATCCACATGGATCTAGTTTTAAAAAAATATCAACTGGATCGGATCCGATTTATTTCAACTAAACTTAATCTAAACCGGATCCTTATGAACCGAACCGGATCTAATTGGATCCATGGAACCGGATCCAAATTGCCACCCCTAGGATGTGCATATGACAAATTTCTTTTCTTTATGCATTTGTAAGATTTTATTTTCAAATTCGAGTTTACAAGCATGAGTCTTGTCGGTTCTATTTATACTTAGTAAAAAAAAAGTTATAGAGGGAAACTACTATTTTCTATTTATTGATTCGTTTATTCAGAAGTAAACTGGGGTTGTAACATTACTAAATACTTCTAACTAATTTTATAATTAGGGGAAATTAAGTCCTTCATCAAAAATTATTTTTTCTAGTTTAAAAAAGATATGTCGCCCTCTATTTGGTTATACGGGCGCTAAACAAATAATCTTACTTGTGTTGCATCCTAGATAACGCAGGCTGGTCAACAACAGATTTTGAGAGTCTGGAACTTAGCAATACATGAATATAGAAGGCTTAAATTGACTAAATCATGGAGCTTAGATTGACGATACCAGAGAGCTTACTTAGAGAGCTTAGACAAACTATTATTAGTATATAAATAGATGCTCACCACAACACACACTACATGAACCACATCACATAGAGAGCTTACTTGCATAGCTTAGATAGAGAAGTATGCACAATAAACATATACAATGGAGAGTACACCGAGAGCTTAGTTACGGAGCTTGGGTACATAAATATACTCACATGAAAAATATACAGTGGAGAGTACAAGTAGAGTTTGATTACGGAACTTAGTTATATTCAATGGTCCTCTACTATGAAATACTTACCTATTCACAATCATCTTTTCCTCAAATTCTGTAGCTAAAGAAAATACGTAGATGTGATTTTCAACGACTATTTTATGTGAGTGTGGATGTTTGATATTGTTATTGATAATTATTTATATCGTCAGTTTTTCTTACATCAATGTTTCTTACGTTTAATTAATTTTACAAATTTATGCACTCTTGGGGATATGAGTACTTTTCACATTTTCAGCATTTGTGTGTCATGGATATGTTGAGAAACAACCGCGGTGTATGAGGTGGCATCAGGCATGTAAGAAATCGAGTGGGAGGTGCGTCTCACTTGGCAGACGATTCATGGTTACTTGGGTTAGTACATCCCTTGTAACTATCCGCGTCTAGGTACATGAGACTAGAGGTTGGAGAGACCGCAACCATATCCATATCCCCGTTTATATATAAGATCGCACGAGTTTCTTATGACGATTCAAGAACTATGTACCCCATTTTATAATTATTTATAATTACAATCACCCGATACTGGTGGAGATGATGATCGAGATTGAACGACTGTCACATAGGCCACCTCCCGGAACAAGATGTAACCATTAAATTTATTGTCTTTGTTACCAAAAATTTAGAAGAATTATTTATTAATTTGTACCAATATGCTAAAAAAATTGAAGTTAATATTTGTGAATGTGAAAAGGAAATTAATTTTGTTCAAATGACAAAAAGTGGTTAGTCAAAATAATTTGATCTCGAAACATCCTTACATGCTAAGAAACCTGTCTTGCTAACAAAGTCATAACTCGTAATAACTCGAACGGGTCCACCCATTCAACTCGCTTGTGGTGGAGCAGGTGCATATAAACATCGATCTTCATAAATTCATCTCTCACGAAAACAAATCAGAAAATCGGAGACTTTTAGCTCAGAGTTATTTTTTCACCATGTCGGTGCTCGATTCAATCTTCAAACAGCGCTTCAACGCTGCCAAATGGTAATCCTCTTTTTCCCTTCTCTTTTTCTCTAATTGATGATCGATTTTTATTTGGAAAAATCCTGTTTTATTATGAATTTTAGGGTTTTATGATTGTAACCTTTGCTGAACTTCTTCCCAGTAGTTGTTTGAGAAATTCATGTTTGCTGAACTCCAAATTTGATCTTGAATTCCTGATCGTATTCTGATTTTCTCAAATTGATAATTGTCAGCAAAAGTTTACCCAAATCGGATTTAATCTGATTTTGGTTTCTGTGATTGTGTCCCCAATTTTGTAAATAATTTAAATAGTGCAGTGATTTTTGAACTCTGATTTACAGTAAAACTTTGCTAAAACTCACAATCCCGCGGATTAAGTTGCTGCGGAATCGAAGAGAGATGCAGCTAAGGCAGATGCGTAGAGAAATTGCCAAGCTACTTGAAACTGGTCAAGAAGCCACTGCTCGAATTCGGGTATTCTTTATCATTCATAATTCACTCTGTTCGTTTCGTTGTAGTATTCATATCCGTCTGCTTATTTTTAGGAAGCCGTTGAAGAGTTATTAAAGGATTTAAGTCCGTCTTTTTTGGTGGTCTAATAGTAGATTATGAAGTATCGTTTTTCGTTGTTCAGGTAGAGCATATCATACGAGAAGAGAAGATGATGGCTGCACAAGAAATAGTTGAGCTCTTTTGCGAACTCGTTGTTGTCCGCCTTCCGATCATTGAAATACAAAGGTATTCGTTTCATGTCCTGCGTATTGACTAACTATATATACAGTGATCAAGTATTCTTAATAATGGGTTCTAGTGTTGATTGATGGTTTTTAGCAATTTTCGGATTTAATTGGCATTTTATGTTGTCTAATTATCCCAAAATGGGAATGCAACCTGGAGCCGTCAAAATATGCTCATGATATCTCATATCTCCTGATGGTTTCTATTTAGTGCTACTCTAGACTAAGGACTTGGAATTGTCTTCTGTTTTTTTTTTCTTTTGAAAACGTAGAATAGCTAACTTTACTCATAGCATTTTGCAAGTGATTTTCTCTCTCTTTAGCTCACTCTCAAACACACACATGCCCGTCTAGGTAGGTCATAAAATAAAATGCACGAACACAATGAAAAAACAAGACCTTGTGCAGTGTCGGACATGAAAAGGCATGAACACATATCAAAAACATACTATTGTCGATGGCATGTAAAAGATGTTTCGAGCACATTAGGTATTTTTTTTTAATTTTATTGTTTTAAAGTCTAGGGTATGGTAATGAAAGTAGAAAAATAGAATTCCTAAAAATAAAAGAAGTAGATTAAATGTCATTACCTCATCAAAATCCATTCTCTATATTTTATTCCTTAATTTTTCGGCAACACTGTTGTCCATGTACCACACTAGTTCAATTTCGACGTATTGGCCGAATGATTATTTTTTACTTGACAATCTTTGCAGTGTACATGCACACATACATACATACTATATATATGTGTGTGTATATATATATATAGGAAAGCCGTGTCAGAGCCTTGTTGTGTCCTAAAACTTTTTAAGAATTTCTATCTTCCGTGCTTGCCCCGCCATGTCGTGTCTGTCCATCGTAGCCCATGTATGTTGTCCCTGCATTCGGTGCTGTTGCAGAATATGGTAGCACTTGAGTGCTTCTGGTTAAAGTCACTCATATTTGTTTACTTTGTGAAAGTTGTATACTGAAGAAATTGATGCACATAAGGAGTTTAAAAAAAAAATTTGTCTAAAGAAGTATTACTTAGGTAAATTAAGATTATCCATTCGTTTATCTCCAAAGTTATGCTGCTGATCAACAAATAACGTGTCCCCCCATTTTTCTGGGAAAGTGAATTTGGTTGACATATCACACTATCGAGGCAGGTAGGGATTCTATTAAGACATAATGACAATGTTGATCCCAAGGGTAGTCAAAATCGAGATTTTAATTAGAATTCTAAGGGGCTATAAAATTGTTACCCTAAAATTGGATCGTAAAATTGTAGGATTTTACATATCTTGTAAATTTAAATAGCATTCCGAAATTTTATGTCTGAACATATATAAAACATATTTTAACACAATGTCTTAAGTCCTAACATCATTGCAGTAAAACGTAGATTTGAAATTTTTTTCAGGATTTTACTTCCGAACTTGTAGGATTTTGCTTGGGACGAGAGTCCACTAGGATTTAACAGGGTAGAGGCTAATAAAATCGTAACATCCTAGGATTTTAGGATTTTAATCGGGACTTTAACTACATTGGTTGATACTCCAAATGCATCGAGTGTAAACCACATTCGTAATGGATAGTTTAGGTAATAGTAGTTATATGCAAACAATTGGATAATAAATTATAATGCACCAGTAAATCATCACATGAATCCGAAAGAAATAAGTTAAACTTTCCTGTGGGAAGAGAAATGGCTTTCAATTATAGATTGTAGCATTTAGTTTGGATGTAATAAGGAATTTATATTTCATCTTGAGTCCATGTCGAATGATTAATGTGTTATGCTGTGGCAGGGTCAAAACTGTATTTTTAAGAGGATCGAAATCCAAATATCTTCAGTTTTTAGTCTTAAGGTATAATAATTAAATAATTAATTAGGTTGTAAGGATGATATATATATATGTATGTGTGTGTGTGTGTGATCTGTATTTGTATATTTGTGGAGAACTATGCTTGGAGAGTATGGTACCTTTCCACGAGACCGTTAACTTCCCGATTTTGTGTTCCTCAAACGTTGTTCGATCAATACATGATGATCATACGACAGTGCTTAATTCCTTCTAGTTATTTTTCTATTACACGTGATTGAGTTTTCTTTTCATAGTGTGGGTATATTTTAACACATCTCAATTTGGATGCATGTTGATTTTTTCCACAAATACTATGAGCAAGTTCACATGCTTCAAGTATCGAGTATTCTCTCCACATATCCTAAAAAACTTGATGTAGTTTGTTCTGTAGTTACGACTCATATTACGAACTAATCCTTTCCTTGTTGTACATATTTTAGGGAATGCCCTCTCGACTTAAAGGAGGCAATTTCCAGTATATGCTTTGCGGCACCAAGGTGTGCCGATCTGCCAGAGTTGATACAGGCACAAATGCTGTTTGCTGGTAAATACAGTAAAGAATTCGTCATCGCTGCGACTGAGCTTATGCCTGAATCTGGTGTCAATCGCCAGGTCAGAATAGATAGAGACCATTTGTTTTCTTGCACACTTTGTAAACAGCCTTTTCGGTAAAATTTGATTTTTTTTTTTGGCAGTTGATCGAGCTTTTATCCATTCGAGCCCCTGCACCTGATGTAAAACTTAAGCTACTAAAGGAAATTGCTTTAGAGCATGAACTCGAGTGGGACCCGACTGCTACAGAAAGTGAATTGTTGAAGCCACATGAAGACTTACTCGTAATAAATTACATTGCTTTCCGAATCTTGATTTTTTATATTTATTATTCTTCGAGGCTTATACATGTCTCGTTTCTGTTTTACAGAATGGGCCATCTCAATTTGTTAGTGGTTCGAATCTGGATGAGCCGACATTCTCTACATCAGAACGTGGTGGCACTCATGATGAAAAAGACAACAACACTGCTGCTTCTGATGCAGATTACGACATCATCGATTTCCAAGAAATCCCGAAGCAGCCGTTATTGCAACAGTCAACAACAAATAGAGGCACTGCTTCAGCACCAGAAATGATGCATTTTCCTTCTTCTGCTCTATCCGAAATTGACGATGAAGAAGAAGAAGAAGAACAAGAACCGAAGAATTTCTCACACTTGGAGCCTGAAGATAACTTGCAGGAGAAGAAACCATTTCATAAAGAAGAAGAGAAGCAGTTTGTGCCATTCATATCCAGCCCATCACTTCATCCAGTGAAAGAGCAAAACCGACACCCCGCAGTCTTAAAGACCAGAAACGAAGACATGGATTTACAAGATGTACTGGCTGCTGCTCAAGCAGCTGCTGACTCAGCAGAACGGGCCGCAGCGAGCGCCAGGGCAGCAGCGAGCCTTACCCAGCTTCGAATCAGCGAGCTTGTCAAGAAAAGGAACGACGATTTCGATAAACAGAACTCGGTTAGTGATTGTGACGGTGCTTCGACTTCTCCGAAGCACAACGGTACGCATTACGATCCACCATTGGCTGTCGAACCCTCTTGCCCAGGCAACAACAATTTACTTGGTCAGGGTGTAGACAATCACCAACCTCCGAGATCGCCTCCGATTGATGATGAGTCGTATTTTTCGTACCCAAACTTATTCACGTCTTCTCAAGGCTCGAATCTGGATAATCATGCACAATCTCCTACAGATTCCAAGTGAGCAAGTAAATGTACTCTTTTCTTAAAGTTTGGTTATCGCTGTACACCTCTCTGTATTTGTGTGTTCTTTGGTTTTGAGGTGAATTTGATTGAGTTTTCGGCTTTTTTTTTCTTTTTTTTTTTTTTTTTTTTTTTTACTTTTTTTGTTTTTAATTTTTTAAATATGCAGTATTGTTGTTCTACCCTTTTAAATGACCTTTGTGTAAATTGAGTTATGGGCCGCATGAAGATTTTATCCTCTTAACACTTACCGTGTAATTTGAGGTCTTTTTAGTTCTGAAATGTTGTATGTTTCATGTGAATTAATAACAATAATACTTGTACCATAGTGCATCCATAGTTATGATTTATAATTTATAACAATAATGCATTATAGCATATTTTATAAGAAAAACAATTTCTTAGAATGGATTAGCAATTAACTGTCAATCATAATAAAAAGGGAAAATCAGGTAGGTCTGGTGAAGAACACCGGGTAATTTTGCACTATAGATCTATATACAAATAACTACCAACTAAACAAATATACACTGAGTGGTGGAGCCAGGAATTCGAGATAGAGTAGACTTAATATTTACGGGGATTTGGGGCTGAGCCCCCGAGATTTTTTTTTTTGATTCATTCGTATAAAGTAGCACAAAATTTATAAACTTCAACTAAGACCAAATATTTTTTTGGTGGATGAGCTAAATTAAATTATTTTGTTGGGCTAATTACATATAATTATAGTATTTAGAAGAATTTTTTTTGAATCCACAGTGGGCTGTAGCCCACCCTTGCCAAAGGGTGCCTCCGCCACTGCATACATATGTCTGTGTGTGTGTTATTGTGCGTAGAATAATGATGCAGAATCATCTAGGGTGTAGCATCTACAAAACGGAGATAAGGAGGGTGCCGATATTTATCATCTTACATTCACTTTGATCTTTATTAATCTCAATATTTTTCACCCTCAATAAACACTGGACATTCAACCAATTGTCTTCAATGCTCCAATTATATCCAAATAAAGAACATTTGTTATCACAAGCACATCTTGATTTTTTACCAATCAAAGAAAAGGAGACAAATGGTCATAGTTAATTAAATAATTGGACATTATTGGATATTTGGTTAGTTCACTAACTTTTCGACTTTAACTCTAAGAAAATTTTAAAAAATAATTTAATCTTTACTAATTAAAAGATTACTTATTGGACTTGTGTATTTTCAAATGAAAAGGTTGAACTTATGAGATTTTAATCCTAACTATGTATTTAGTGAAGGGTTCTCTAATTTTTCCTAAATAAAAATATATTTGTATAATGAGTTGCAAAATGTCACAACAAAGATTTTTGATTTTTTGGTAGTATAAAAGATCACAACAAAGATTTTTTGTGGTATAAAAGATCTTGAATTCATATTAGGACAAAATAAAATGGAAAAACAAACAAATACATTAGTTCATAAAAAGATGTGAAATATATATATATGGAAATAACTTCAACATGGACTAAAGTACTAAAATTAATTTTGTTCCCAATTTAACCCTTTTCTGCATATTTATGAAGGAGTGGGTTTGGTAGGGCAACCATATCGAACCTCTTGAATCACTACCATTACTGAAATTTTGGTATTATAAATTCATTACCACTGCCACACCAAAAAATTCGGTACGGTACGGTACTGTATGATAATGGTAATTACCAATTTACGTTATCTACTATTGGTGTCAAAATTGAACATCATTTTTTCAAAACAATTCATGGCATATACTCGTTTAAATTTTTCAAGATTAGTATTTTGTCTTGGCTGGAGAGTGGCACGAGTTCAATGGACTCCTCAGCCAGAAGAGGGGGAAGGAAGCTTTGGCGGCATTAAAGACAATCTCTATGGCTAAAAGACAACGGCTGGACTAATATCATATTCGAAGGTGATTCCATACAAGTTATTAACGCTCTTTGCAATTGACAAATTGAGAATATACATCACCATCTTTTGACGCGCTCGTGTAAAAATGCTTTATTATTGAGAATTCCTTTGTTTGCCGCTCTCTTACTTCCGTTAAGAGATCGGGCAATCTGTTACCTCACTCTATTGCAAAACTTCCTTGTTTTGTCTCTTTGGAGGGTTCTAACCTCCCGTTGGATTTAGCGAATGTTGCTAAGTATAATTCTCCTTTTTCCAAAAAAAGAAAAAAAATTGTTATTTAAGATATAAGTATTCTAAATACATGTCCTTAACTTACCTAATATAAAATACTTCTTAAATAAAATTATAACATAAAAAATCTCCACATAAACTATATCATTATTAATAAAATGATTCAAAATATTTTTAGCATACCTAAAAAGTACAACTATTAATAGTTACTTAACTACTGCTATCTTCACTTTTTATTTATTAATAATATTTTAATACGGTAGGACAATATCATTTTAATATTTTGAGTAGTGTTACGCTATCAAAATATTTTGATATTGTACGTTATGGTAAAATAATTATTGGGTAGAAATATTTCAATGAAATGTGATTAGAGTTGAATAAATTGGTAGGGCATAATGGTAAAAAGAAGCCAATATCATTCATTTTGGTCAAAAACAGCAGAAATAAATCCTCTAATGTGAGACAGACACGTGTCATTTTTTCTTATCCCTCCCGATAAGACAGCCAATCCTTCTTCCCAACCCACATATAGTTTCTCCAATCTGGACCGTCCATCACTTCAATTCCTTCAATCCTATCCGTTCATCCCCACCCAAAACCCCCCTTCTTCTATTTACCACATCATTTCAAACTCCACTCTCTCTCTCTCTCTCTCCTCTCCACCACTTACTTTCTCTCTCTAGAATTCAGCAGCAATGGCCGCCACCGCCCTCAACCAAACCCCAATCACATTCCAATCCAGCACGCCGCTCTCCTCCCAACTCCACTCCAAGCCAGCCCCCTCCAAAATCTCCCTCACCTCAACCCTAAAATCCACCAAACTCACAATCAAACCCCTCCTCCGCCGCCGCACCCGCGGCGCGTCCGGCGCCAGGATGGCCGACAGCGCCGCGGCGAGCTACGCGAACGCCCTCGCCGACGTGGCGAAGTCGAACGACACGCTGGAGCAGACGACGGCCGACCTCGAGAAGCTGGAGAAGATCTTCGCGCAGGAGCCGGTGATGAAGTTCTTCACAAACCCTACCATCATCGTGGAGGAGAAGCGGAAGATCGTCGACGAGATCGTCGAGTCGGCGGCGCTGCAGCCGTACGTGGCGAACTTCCTGAACATCCTGGTCGACACGAAGAGGATAGATCTGATAAAGGAGATACTGAAGGAGTTCGAGTTCGCGTACAACAGGTTCACCGGAACGGAGACCGCCACGGTGGCGTCGGTGGTGGCGCTGGAGTCGCAGCACCTGGCTCAGATCGCGAAAAGCGTGCAGAAAATGACGGGGGCGAAGAACGTCAGAATCAAGACGGTTATTGACCCGTCTCTGGTGGCCGGGTTCACGATCCGGTACGGGGAAACCGGGTCGAAATTGATTGATATGAGTGTGAAGAAGCAGCTTGAGGAGATTACTTCACAGCTTGATCTTGGTGACATTCAATTAGCTCTATGATTTTTTTTTTGTATGGATTTGTGATTTTACTTTTTGGATAATATATATATATGTGTAGAGATTATTTTATCAAATTATATTTGAGATATAATTTCATATGATGGGAAATAAAATTGGAAATTTTTTTCATTAATAGATAAAAGTTGAAAGTATATTTAGTATATTCATAATAATTACTCTGATAATTATACATGTAATTTGATTCTCGACTAAGCATTTTATATGAAACAAGTACAACTGGTTTAGCTTACTTTTACGTAGATACATGTAAATCTCTATAAATTAACACTATCGGATAGTAAATTATTAAATTATCATAATAATTTAATATGTTTTTTATCTAGTCGGAATCGGAATAAATTGTTATTTAAGTGAGATTATTAATTTGTCGAGAATTTACCGTATTATACTTCTAGCTCGGTTGAAAATTGTTCTTACTAGTAGTGTAGATTCAATTTCTTAATGAAATTCAAGCTTCTTAAAAAATAAAAACGAAATATGGAATATTTATAATTTATCTTAAAATTGTAACTTTGAGCAATTGATGTCACACAATAGTTATGGTGAGGGTACTTTTGGGAAAATAGTTACAATGTTAAGAAGATTTTTAAATTTGAGATGGAACACAATTGGTGGACAGAATTGCAGTGGAAGGAGGCCAACTTGTGTTGGAGAATCGGGATGACAATTTTAGGTTGACTCTCAATTTCTTTAATTAAGGGTTTGACTTGAACTTTCTTTGCAATGCACTCTCAAATAAAATAATGCTGAGTATTAGTGTTTTTGCTTTGATTATGAAACAATGTGTTTTTGCTAGTGCAGTTGCTGACTTGTTATCAACAAAAACTTGTGTTGAACCTTCTTGATCAAAATTGAACTCCTTAACCACAATGCATGATGACATACATTCAACGTCGCTACCACATATAAGCTTCTACTCGATATTTCTCTGTGTCTGTACAACTTTCATCTCGACAACTAATCTGTCATTGTGACTGTAGACGCAACAATTTTAACCAAATTAAATTGTGTTGAAATTAAATTTCAATATTATAACTTGTCTTGCAGGAGTACAAGTTAGTCATAGAGATAAATATCAAATTAAATTGATATTTTGCGATGTATATCCATATTTAGAAGAAGCCAATCTAATTGCGTCACGTCATTAAAGAAGTTTATTTAGGACTCTTGTGCTACATTTATAAATAAGAACCTTCGTACGCAGTTAAAAGAAAAAATCGTAGGAGCAAATTATTTCTACACAACTGAAGGTGTTCTTCAACAAATCAAGACGTTATTAACCAAATTCAAGGCGTTCTTTGTCAAAGACGGCGTTTGATTTGAGATTATGGTATTAAATTATCGAATTAACGTTATTAACATCAAGTCAAGATCGTCAGAAGATTGAAGGGTTAAATTCATCAAGAGATCCACGATCCAAGAAGTCAGCGTTCATCAAATCATAGTGTTTGATTCAAGATTAAGTCGTAAGATGCTTGAATAACGTTATTGGAGAAATAAATAAAATCCGGAAAGATCAAGTCAACGACCCAACTCCGAATTTTCAAAGTCAAATCATATATTGTTCTTGAGAGTAGAATTATATGATTGCCTTCGAAATTGTAAGACACACTATCTTGATTCAATAAATTATATTTGTGCAAGTTTTTCTTGTATGTTAAATTTGCAAAAAATAAATTTTATTGTTGCAATGACTCATTAACTTTTCATTGTGGTTCACTAACTTCTCATTGTATTCATTAGCTTCTCATTATGGTTCACTAACTTCCCGTTGTGATTACTTAGCTTCTCAACTTTTTCGTTCAGAGCCATTAATTCAATTACTGCTGTTGTTACTACTAGTCCATTTGCATACAAACTTTCAAATTTCAAGTTCCATGTTGCGTAGCTCTAGCTCCTTTTTTGACTTGGTTGATGCAACTAATCATTTTCTTAGTTGTTTAGTCTCACTTCTTGAGCTTGTAGAAGCAAACATATCATTTGAATCCTTCACATTTCTAGTCGATGGAAAGAAGTCTCTCTGGTCGACTGTGCGAGAGATCACTTGTCGCAATTTGACATTTGATTGTTGCAACTCCGTACATTCTGAAGTCTTTTGGTTGAGTTGCTCCTTAGTCTTTCGATTATCTGCATCTGTGACATCAAGTTCAAGGGCCTTTTATTTTAACTGCCCCTTTGGTTCAACTACTAGTGAGTCTCCATTATGTCCCTTTCGTAAATGTGGTTGCTTGCGCAAGAACTAAGATAACACAGTCTAGCTTTCTCGTCTACCCGATACCTCATACCCCAAGAGGGATATCTCGGTAACTTTTTTTTGTCATTTCATCAACATAATGAGTCTTTCATCATTTGACTCATTTTAACACTCCCACCACTACTAGAAAATCATGATTTAGTGATGGATATATCCGTCACTAATTCATTTAATCTGTCGCCAAAATATAGTTATCGACGAATTTAGGCCGTCGCAAATGCCATCACCAAATCCGGCCTCGCTAAATTTTGAGACAAACAACAAAAATCCGTTGATAACGTAGCTATGAACATATCTGTCGCTAATGCATAATCAGACGTCGCTAAAACTTGACAAGTGATATTTGAGCAGTGATGGCCATGTCCGTCGCTAATGGAAAATTTTACGTCGCCGGTGTTTGTGGCAAAATCCATCACTACATCCGTCGGAAAAATGAATTTTCAGAATTTTCTGTATGTCGTTAAATCCATCGCTAAAACAATTTCAATTAAAAAAAAAATTTAAATTTATAATTCCCTGTTCCAAAACCATTTCAATGCATTATATACTGCAATATTCACTTCCTTACAAAAAAATAAGCACCACACTTTCACTCATAATCCACCAATCAAATCAAGACAACAAATACATGATAAAAGTCAAACACTATTATTTCTGCCATAATCAACATCCAGTCAACAATAAGATAAAAAAACACCGACCTAAAAATCCATAAAATTAACCCAAACACAACTTCCAACTCAGCTAACATATCTAAATATCCACGTAATGATAATTCAAAACACAGTCTTCAAGATTGTAAGGCTAAGCGCTACTACTCGTCTTCCAAACGATTAAAAATATTCGTGATAAAAAAAAATCTCTACCATATAAGTGCGATGCTACAGTCCATCTCTACCATCTCCTCCAGGTTGTCTTTCACGCATCTCTTGAATGGTTGTTTTCAAGGCTTGCAGTTCCTCTTGAAAAGTAGCCTGCATATCGGTTACTTTTTGCTCTACCGCTCGATTAACAGCTTCTTCGAATGAAGGAGTTTCAAATAAGCATTGAGAAGGTACAGATGATGCTGATGAAGAACCGGTTGGAGCATGAAATGTAGGACCACCTCCTTGTACAACAGAACTGGACTCCGATCCGAGACCGTAAACTCTTCTTTTTATCGGCCCTCCAACTGCCTCGAGCCACGCTTTATCAAGATCTTCTTTAGGAAGAGCAGATGTTATTGCCATGAATGCATCATCTCCATCTTCTTCTTCGTCTTCCTCTTGATTTTCGATTCTTGCGTCTTCATTTCCTTCGCCACCACCCTATGTCCCAGACATGTCACTTGAATGACGACTCTTGATGATGGTTTGAAATTTAGCCTGAATAATTACAAATTTTAAGAATTAATACATATTGAATATAAAGATTTCTTCATTAAACTATATAATACATTATCAATTAAATGAAACTTGTCTAACAACATGATCAATATTCAGAAGCAGTAACTGAAAATACACAAAAAAGTATTCAAAAACAATCATAAGAAATTTCCCCCACAACTAAATTCTTGCAGCATAACATTTTTATATTATAGTAAAGTAGATGCGTACCCATACAGCTTTTGATTTTCCATCAACCCAATCATTATTCTGTTTCGTTTTGTGAATCATAAAAAAAAACTCAGAAGCAGTAGGCCCTACTCCTTTCTCTTTCACCTAAAAATAAAATTAAAAACATAGTTAATTGGTGTTAGTAAAATAAAATATAATTATAAAATATCAAAATTAACACTTACGAATTTTCTTTTATATTCTGAAACTGGAATTGATCCTTTTGTATGCAACGAGGGACCTAAATCATCATGACTTGAGTTTCTGTTATCACAATTAATTTCCGATTTATCTTTAAACTTTTGGGTGTTCCAATAAGCCAACAACTCATTCCAATGATTCTGATTGATCCACTTCGGTATTATATTTTTCTCATGAAATTGTTTTCTCGCTTTGTTCAAACTATTGCTCAAACTTACACTTCATTTATGTTCAAAATGTTTTCTTATTGTCGTGTGGTCTTCCGCGGGCCAATAGTACAACTTCTGCATGTATTCAATATAAATAACACATAAATAATTTTCAAATCATGACCGACAATGAATATTATATTATTTTTAAAGAGAATTAAAAGTAATGAGAAGCTCTGAAATGCAAGACATGTTTTGTGAAATATTAATTAGACAAACTAAAGTATTCAAGATTATACCAGACTATAAAATATTGTGTTGCACATATATATAATGTTATATTACTATGACAATCACCTTCCACGCTATCATATTCAGCCTACTATCACTTCGAAAAGAAAATGCATATACAGTATGTTGAGGTACACTTAGAAAACTCACTCAAGAAAAGTGCATAAACATAAAATGCAGCTTCAACTCAACACCAGTAATTACTCAAGAACTAGTTGTAGAATTTTTTCAATCTAAAGTGAACATACCTCAAATTCATTAAACCAACGGTCTTTAACATAATCCGGTACCTTCTTCCACGTAGGCCATGAACCACTGAATGCTCTTTTGAATATTGCAACCAATTTTCTTGTAGCACTTGAAGGATCAAAGCTGTTAAATAAATCAAAAATATTTATGTTAACACAATATATATCTATTAAATAAGGTGATCAAAGTTTACCTATCTATGTCTATTTTCAATAAAATTTGTCTTGTAGCAATTCTTTCTTGTGAGATAGTCGTTTGTGAATCCCCAACTTCTCCTTATTGTGAAGAAAGTGTATGTGATGAATTACCACGATGTATGCGCTTGAAACCTCCTCTCGCCATTTCGGTCAACTAACAAAGAAACAAACAAAGGGATATTAAAGTATTTATGCATTTCAATTTATACAATGCCATTGAAAAATAAAACACTAAATTCGAAATTAAAAAAATATGGATGCAAAAAATTAGATTTTATACAAGAACCACAAGATTATATTATATATAAACAAAGGAAGTAGTTCTTCGAAAAATGAAATGAATGTAGATTAAATAAAAAGTTACGGTATGTCTCTACATAAATGAATATAATAAAAATATGAGGAAAAAATAAATGAATGTTGAATTATTCTTCTTCTGTGTCATCGTCATCTTCCAAATCTTCGTCTCCTTCAGATATGTCGCTTGGAGACTCAAAATTGGACTCATCGATGTCGTCCCTATCTATATCATGATCCACAATTATGTGTTCTTCACCCTCATTCCCAACACTGTGATAAACAAGCTCATCATTTATGATTGGTTCTACTGGCATTATCATCTCATCTTCTTGAAAAGTTGTGTCGGGCAACTCAGTTGTGCTTCTAGCATTTATTTTACATACAGCTTGGATCCTTCTCTTAATAGGATATTCAGCAAAGTATAATTTTTGGGCTTGAGAAGCCAAGATGAAAGGTTCATACTTCATGAATTTTCTTTTGAAATTAATATCAACTAAACCATATTGATTATGTACTCTCCAACCTCTACCACCATTGTGATCAAACCAATCACACTTAAAAAGTACAACCCTTGTTCTTCCAAGAGAATGATTAGAATATTCTAATTCAATAATATCCATTAATGTGCCATAGTAGTCACTTTCAAGCTTGGCATAACTTGTTCATTTAATGCAAACACCACTATTCATGGTTGCTTTATTTGAACCATATATTTTTCTGTGTAATTTATAACCATTTACGTTGTACTGCGGCCATGTAGGAACTTCTCTAGAGGGACCAAAAGTTAAATATTTCACTCGATTATCAATGATTTCATTGCGACCATCAAGAACCTATTAGTGTACCATGAAAAGTCAATTTATTTTCATGTATAATATTGAAGATATAATCAGATAGACTTTATAAGTTAGAAAATAGAATATTACGTATGATTTTAACCACGCTGCAAACTCATAATTTATTCGATCTTCTATATCTTTCGGAGTCAAGTT
This sequence comes from Erythranthe guttata, assembly GCF_000504015.1. The sequence goes on from NW_012192899.1 coordinate 194,134, forward strand.
GGGTGATATTGTTGTTATTTCATCCTCAAAAATGTTGTTATGGACTTATAGTTAGATACTTATCACATGCATTATTTTAATTAAAATTAAATAAAGTAAACTTACTTAACAAATGGTTCAATCTCTGCACAATTCAATAAAACATATATAGTAGCAGCATTGAACTCTTCATCTCCCAAGTACCGTACGAGCTCAAATCTAGAAAGACGACCTGGATGAGTAAAGATAGACAAAGATCCATCAGGAGCATCAACCTCGCCTCCCTCATCATGACAACCCACATTGGTTAGCTTAGCTTGAATATGAGGCTCGAAATAATGAGAGCAAAAAGTCGAAGTTTCTTCAATCAAATATGCTTCACAAATAGAACCTTCAATACAAGCTTTGTTGGTTACTTTCTTCTTTAAATGGTGCAAAAACATACAATGTTTAATCTCATAAATTGGTGTAAAATATACAATAATTAATATAATTAGATATTTAAATAAGTACCGTTCAAATGGGTACATCCACCGATATTGCACCGGACCCCCAACTCTAGCTTCATAAGGCAGGTGAATTGGCAAATGTTCCATGGAGTCAAAGAAACCAGGAGGAAATATTTTTTCCAACTTGCATATGGTCACTACAATGCTCTCTTCCATTTTTTTTTTATATTTTTAATCTGCAACTCTTTTGAACATAAGCCGTTGAAAAATAAACTTAACTCGGTCAATGCATTCCAAACTGATTCAGGCAACAAATCTTTAAATGCAATTGGGATTAATCTTTCCATCCAGACATGACAATCATGACTTTTCAATCGAGATACTTTCAAATCTTTCATGTCCACACATTTTGCTAAATTCGAGGTTTTTAACCGATTCACATACCAACTTTTTTTGATCCTTTGATAATGAGTAAACTGCTTTTGGTACAAATTTTTTTCCATTTCGCTCCCTCAATTCAAGATCTGGACGATGACAAATGATTTTCAAGTCCTTTCTGGGTTTGATGTTATCCTTGTACTTGCCCGTAAAATCCATAATTTTGTTGAAAGTATTATCAACCACATTTTTCTCAATATGCATCACATCCAGATTATGTCGAATGAGGTGCATGCCAATAAGGCAATTCCCAAAATATGGATTGTTTTGTCCAATTATGATTCTCTCCAAATCCATGAAGTTTTTCATGCCTAATTCTCCCCAAACATCTTCGCTGGACAACCTTGCTGGAGCCATTGCCTTCTCCACACTCCCTTTGCGCAAAGATTTCTTATCTTTTCGAAAAGAATGATTCATGGGTAGAAATTGACGATGGCAATAAAAAAATGGTTGTTTCCTAGCCTCTATCAAGTAAAATGACTTGTTGTTCCCCATACATACATGATATGATGAAACACCATGTGTGCTCCATCCCGATAACATTCCATACGTTGGAAAGTCATTAATAGTTCACATAAGTGCAGCTCGCATTAGAAAATTTTGCTTCCTAAATGAATCATAGGTTTCTACTCCCACATTCTCACAATTCTTTCAACTCATCTATGAGAGGCTGCAAATATAGATCTATGTTCTTACCGGGACTTTTTGGCCCAAGGATAACGAGAGTCAAGAACATGTAAGGGGTTTTCATACACATTCCAGGTGGAAGGTTGTACGGAGTAATGATTACTGGCCAACAAGAATAAGGATGACTCTTTTGTCCATATGGACTAAATCCATCGGATGAAAGAGCTAATGGAACGTTGCGCGGCTCGGAATAAAATAAAGGATAAGATTCAACAAAGCTATTCCACGCCTCCCCATCACACGGATGCCTCTTCGTCTCACTTTGTTGACATATATAATCTCTGAAGCCGTGGTGTGAGAGGAAAGTGCCGCAAAATCTTATGAGGAAAGTGTCCATATCGGCGACAATATAATTGTAGCATTTGATATTTTTCGTGTCTTGACGTCGATTGAATCCACCTCTTCCACGACCTCTTGTTCGTCGATTCTCTTTCTTAATCTCGTTGTTGTTGTGAGAGACTTTTCCTGCATGACCTCTGCCACGACCATGAATGCGTTCACGACCACAACCTCTACCTCTCCCTCGAAATCAAACACTATCATATTTTTGTTTGTCGGCATGGTTAGTCATTGCTTGAAGGGCATGTTATCCTTGAAGCCCTTTCTTTTGACTTTTGATCTTCTCCTCACGGACTTGTAATTTGCCCAACATTTCTTTCACTTTAAGATTCTCAATGTCGTTAGACTCTTCAATTGCCACGAAGATATATTTGAATCTCGGATCAAGGGATCCAAGTATCTTTTCAACCACCCTTTTCTCTTCCATTTTTTCACAACTTTTCTCAAGTTGGTTAACGATCAAAACCACTCTGGAGAAGTAGCCATAAACTTCTTTGGATGCTTTCAGCTGAAAAGACTCAAACTCTCCACAAAGTGATTTGAGTCGTACCTTCTTCACCTTATCAGTGTCTTTGGAAGCATCGCTAAGAATATTTCACGCTTGCTTTGCCGTAGTAGCTTGAGGAATTTTTCCAAAGTTATTGTCGTCTACATCAAGTTAGATGATGGTTAGTGATCTTTTCTTTGATTGTCTTCTTTTGGGCTTGACTTAATAAAGCAAATTCTTCGATTTAATGTCTTCCCTCCTCCCTAACCCTATATCCCATGATCTCATTTTTTTTCTTCTCAATCTAAATTCTTCTCTACTATTTTTTATTCACTGCTGCCACCCATCTTTTTTTCAGTCGATGTCGCTCATTTCTCTTCTCTCTCCACCGTTCATGCCGCTCCTTTTCCCTTTCTCTCCATTCGTCAAAGCGCGGTCTCTGTGCGGTGGTAAAAAACCCGAAGTGGGGATTCAAGAATCCTTTATAAAAAACCCTTCTGCATTTTGTTGGGCCGCACATACCCACCTTATGTGTTTTTCACCGTTCGTTGTTAGTTCGTGATGGGGTCGGTTGGTAACGGCGCTGGTCATGAAGCATCGATTGGACGGCGCGGTTGCGACCGGTGGTGGTGCGAGGGGGTGCTGGTGGCGTGAGCAATGGACGGGTGCGAAGGGGTCTGTGATTGAAGACGCGGACAATAGAGTGATTTTACGTTCATTTGTAGTGCATTACGTTCATTTGTACCTTGTATTTTCATTTTAACAAGGTTAAAAGCTCTTCTTTTTTTTCTCTTGTCGTGTGGATAAAATAAGTCACATGAGTGGTATGTGTAAATTCCATCCAACTATACTAAAAACTAAACGATAGACCATATTTGTTAATATGACAACTATTGTAACTTGAAAATATTTAAAGACCATGTCGAAAAAGTGGTTAAAGTTTGAGGGCAATATTTTTTGTCCGACTATAACTTTGATGGTGCTACCAAATTTGTAATTGAGTTACTTTCACTTACCTCCCCTACACTAAATAGAAACATTCACTTACATCCCATCTCATATTAAAATCTTCAATTACCCTCCTAGATTACAAGTACCAATTATACCCCTTTCTTCTTGTTTTTTTATTTTTTTTGACAAGTCTCACCCCTTTCATTTTTTTACAAACTTGAATCTTTACAATTTTAGAATAAAAAAAATTCTAGTATTTATAATTTATACTCGTTTTACTTTTTTAGTATAAACTTGTATTGAGCTCTCTAATCATATATTTTATCTAACTAATATTCGAGAGAAAAATAAAATATAAAGTATCATAAGAATCAGAGTGAAAATACTATCTTACTCGATATTTTTTCTATTATTTATTCAAAAATCTTTACAGTGTTATTTACCATTTAAATTTTATTATACATCATAAATTTTTTTAGTGATATAAATTTATCATGGCATATTTTTTTGATTAAATAAATCTAATGATTATAACTAATAACGAAATATTTAATAAATTATATTATTAATGCCCACACTTGAAATTAATTAGATGAAAATTTAAAATTAATTTATATGTTCCGCCGGTTCCGATCCGAAAAGTTCCGATTTTGGAACAATTGTTTTTCATTTCGACTTTCAAAATTCCAATTTCTGAATTTTGCCGATTTTTTTGTATTGGAATTGGAATTATACATCATAAATTTGAAATTTCTAATTTCCGATCTGATTTAATTTCCGAAATTAATTCAGAAAAATTCCGATTCCTAAAAATACAGCTATAAATTAAATAATATATATTATATAATACTTATTTTAATTTTTTTTATTTATTTCCTGAAACACAGTAATTTGATTAAAGTTTTGTTGTAGGATTTTGACATATTGAATTGTTGTTAGAAGTTTTATTGGATATTATGATTATGATGTTTTTATTTTCTTTTAAATGAAATTTAGCAGTTATTACTCTTACTTTTATCGATGTGGATGTTCTTATTTTTGAAATTTTAAAGCTTATGTGATTTTCGATTTTTCCGAAATTCTGAAATTTCCGAGCCTTTTAGAATTGGAATGAATTTTTAGATTCTGAAAATTTTGAAATTGGAATTGATTTTCTACTTCTGAATTTTTTTGGAAAATTTCCAAAAAGGCTAATTCCGATCCGATCCGATCCGATCCATCCGACTTTCACTTAGTTACATCATATAATTCATGGTGGTAAGAAAAAGTTTTGATAGTACAAGAAAGAGGTAAATGAAATTAGCCTTTTGTAATTCCTAAATTAGAAAATGCCATTAAATTGTTTGGATTATTTTTCTTTATTTCCAAAATTGGAGAGTATACCTGGCATTGTAAAATTAAACCACAGAATTCAAATTTCAAACCAGGAAAGGTGGAAGTAGGAATTCATTATTCATAAGATATTATTGCAAATTTTATTATAATTAAATTACAGTATATAAAATAATATTTAAGGAATATTATTTCACTATCCATAATCTTATTTTCCATTTTATATATAATCAGCAAGAATTTCATGTAAAATCACCACCCTACTTCAAAATGAAAATGATCTCTCCTCTTATTTTTTGCCTTATGCTTCTCACTTTTACTATGCAGGGTAAGATTGAGATAATTTTTTTAGTCGAAATCGGAGTTATTTATATTTTTTCCAATTACATTGATGTCTATGTTATGTATGTTATACACACGATTCGGAATGCTATAAAGGTGGTCTATGAGATGCTACACATAGTAAAACGTATCAGACGGTTTTGCACCATAGATCTACACAAATAACCACACACTAAGCACACATACACATGGGTGTGTGTGTTATTATGTGCAGATGGGGTGATGCGTTTTACCGGGTGTTGTAGCATCTAAAAAACCTATAAAGGTTATATGATTTCCAACACTTTTGAAAGGTTCCGAAATCCGAATGAATTTTCTGATTCTGAAAATTAATTTCAGAGTCTAGAATAAAAGTTAAATTTTTTTTTTTCTGAAGAGTTTTTTTTTTCTCACAAAGACTAATTACGATTAGATCCGTACAATTTGCATCTATTGATTCCATATATTTTCAATACATGCAAATTGATTATATATATTTTTTTGTGTTATTTATTTAATTAATTAATTAAATTATTTATTTTGGTATAGGAAGAGTAGAGGCATGTACGAATATTCTTTGTGCAGTGGATATGGTGTTAGAAGAATGTACAGCTGGAAGGTGTTTGGTTTATTGTGCTTCAAAGTATAGAGGCGCAACTCGATATGGAGAGTGCTATTCTGCTAATACTTGCCATTGTGTTTTTGATTGTTGTATCTAATTATTTAACTAACTAATTAGTTAATTAATTAATAGATAATTGTATCCTTATTTCGACAATTATTCTTCTACTTTGGTTCAAATTTCAAGTGTTGTTTTATTACAGTGTCAGTCCTTATTATCCATGTGATGGGTTTTTTTTACCATTCGCCCTTATATATAAATAAGGAGAAAATGCACTTCACGTCTTGTAAATTTCACATTTTCACACTTTAACCTCTAAAAATTCAAAAAAGTGATAACACCCTTCGAAATATTTTTTTTGTTGCACTTTTGCCCCAATGGTCAATTTAAAAATAACATTTTAAAGCGGCAATATGCAGAAAAATAATACTTTTAAGGGGCAATGTGTAACAAAAATAACATTTAAGGAGGCAGCGTGCAACAAAAACACTCAATTCCGGTGAATAATCCGAATTTTGCTACCGGGGTAATGTGTCACAAGAATATTATTTGGAGGGGGCATTCACTTTTTTTAATTTGGAGGGGGTAAAGTGCAAAAATCAGAAATTTATAGGGGGTGATGTGCAATTTGCTCTATTAACAAAGACGAGAAAATTACTTAAAGAAGAGAAAATTACTTAAACAGAAGACGAAAATGACAATAAAAGCTTTTATTCGTATAGTTCTATAGTAAAAGGTAGGCCAAGTTCTAATACACGAACTAGTTATTACTTTTGCGAATGCTAAAAAAGGAAATAAAAACAAAACTTACAATTTAATTTCCATTTCGTGGACATCAAACGATTTGTTTCGAAGTAATGTAAGAAGAATGAGTGTCCACGATGAGTTTGATAAGCGGGTCTTCCACGTCAGCACCGGACTCAGTCTTGTCCCTTTGAACAATTACGTTTCCGCCTGTTGTGACGACAATAACTTCCTCTTTGCGTGTCAAAAGCTCGTTGGCTACAACCATATCCATATTGTATTTCTTAAGGGCCATATTGGCCTTGTCCACAAGAATCTTCATATCCGTCTCTAACTGTATCATGTTAAGCACATGTTCAAAATGATATCCGTTCTATTCACACACATACACACACACACACACACACACACACACACACACACATATATATATATATATATATATTGTTAGAATTTATTTCGTGCAGATATAAATTATTTGTGTCAGATTCAGTTTTTCATTACTGTTGCGTGAAGTGCTGCAACAGTTCGTGAAGCAGTTCGTAAAAACAGAAATAAACGAGACACAAATTTTAATGTGGTTCGGATACAATTGTACCCTACATCCACGGGGACCTGCAAATAAAATTTACTAATTTTTAGTTTTACGAATACAATAATAGGACTTAATCAAAATACAAAGACTCCCTCTTTGTTGACGCCGTTCTTGTATACTACGCTGAATTATAAATCTTCAATTTGCAGCACGTCCCTTGCTCCGCACGGTTGAACTCCCTTCAACGCTGAATCCCTCAGTCGGCGGATCGATCTCCTCCCGAGATCTGTTTAAGCCCCTCTCCCGAAGAACCGATCTTCTTTTTATATAGAAGAAGCAAACTTGTGATACTCCTTGAATCTTGGTGTCTTCACCACAAAGCCTTGAAGCCGGTATATTTTCTATGAAAATCACGTATCACGATGGAGCAATAAAAACGAGAGGAAAAAAATATTTCTCTGAAATCTTCTCTCGATAGAAAAACTCCGAAAGAGCAACAAAGAAAAGAGAATTATTTTTCTCTCCAAAAAGCCGCACAGCACTAACGTGTATTTGCTCCACTTTTATAAGCCTGATAAAGAATCCTACAAGAGTCCAATTCAAAATACGTATCAGGCATATTAGGATATAAATCTTATCAAAAGATATTAACTCCTATTCAAACACTAATTCCCAAATAAAATAATATCACAATTAATGACAACATATAAACCAATGGAAACCACTTCTTCCTTTTTCAATAAAAAAAAACACACGGCAGTTTATATGGCAACATGAAGACTTGTTGCCCAAGACTTTGAGAATAATTAGACTCCAATTTTGATTCTAACAATAGGAGACCTGCACACAAGAAAGTCTTGGGTTAAAATAAGAATAACTCTTTAGAAGAATAATTCCTATTATAAATCAATTAATGACAAATTAAAAGAATTAAAAGCTACAAGGACTCTTCCCTTCTTTAGCTCACGGTATATGAAAACTTGTGGCACAAGTTTTATTAATTCTCGTACAATTAGAATCCATAGGATTCTAACAATCTCCCCCTTTGTCGTTTATTGATTATAATTATTTTCTCCCGCTGAGTAAAAAACCTGAAAATAAAACAATCAGATGATTAGACCGAAGCAAATAAAACAAAAGATCATCATCAACTCTTTTCAACAACAAGAGTGGCATCAACTGCTGCAACAGTAAGTGCCACAGTTTCAGCAACTGTTCCCACAGTAGTGGCTTCGGCAGGTGGTTCACAACGGAGTCAGCTCCCCCTGCATGTGTATCTCCCTCTGTGAATGATCCTTAGGCAGCTCCTCTTGTAAATGCATTCATTCTTCCCCTTTGGTTACTCGGCTTGATAGACTTGGAAGGCGGTGGATGACAACGTGGTAAATTATCCACGTGATAAGAGACTCAGCAAATAACATCGGCATTATAGCTCCTCCTTTTATATTCTTGTGAAGACCTAAACCAATTAATGACAATAAACATCTCCATAGAATTTCACTTGGTGTTGTGGACTTGAATCCCACGAGATTCTAACACTCTCCCCCTTTGGCATTGATTGGTCAGAATATTTACTCCCCCTAACTATATGATACATGCATGAACAAGGGTTAGCAAATTCAGAATAACATCTGCACATATAAACTGTTGCAACAGTTTATCAAACAGTTCACCAGATAATGTAAACTGTAAATAAACCATAGTTCCAAAATAAAAGCAGATAATTCGTTCAGATAAGCACGAGATAAAAAGGATATGCAGTAGCAGAAACAACTTCTCTTCACAATGCTTATTATTTGTCCTATATTTCTGCCCAGCAACTGTCTCATGCACTGTTTCAACAGTTGTTTGAACCCCCCTGCATTCCTGCACTGTTCCAGTAACTGTCGCAACAGTTGTCGGAACTCCCCCTGTGTTCATGCCATCGTTACTGTTCTTTTCTCCTGTTCTTTTCTCCCCCTTTCTGGGCAATCACCATGCAGAGATAACTCAACATGGACTAATGATCTTGATGATTCAAGCAAGCTGTTCAAACACTTAACAAAAAGATCAAAACGAAGAGAGAATCTTGGAAGTAAGTGAGAAGAATCACTATACATAACGTGCACATAAAATCACAAACTCACAAACTCAATACCACACGATAATTGCAATGCGAAAATCAAAGGATAGTGATATCAAATCCAACATTAAATAGCAAAGACTACAGACTTTGCCAAACTTCATAAGAAACGTGGAAATGTAAGGAGTAAGCCCAATCGATCCGGTTGCAACAAAAAAAAATCAAATTTAACCGGCACATAAACAAAAATCCCGTCTCTCTCTCTCTCCTTTTTTTTTTTTTTTTTTTTTTTTTTTTTAAATAATGCCTAATGCAGTACAAAAAGTAAACATGAGAAATAGACATGAGTGAAGAGACATATGTGAATAGGATACTGCATGGACAAACAAAACATATGGGATTTATCTTCACATTCACGATAAGCGCAATCCCCAAAAATCCGACTGCCAATGCAACCAATAAACTTAATAATCCCAAGTCAAACACAAAGATGCTCTTATTAGGTAGCGTACACACACGTCTAATGGTAGCTTTTTCCCATGAAAAACAGAGCAATTAAAAGGAACGAGATTATGTTGGTCGTGCAATGTGTAGTCCCCTGGGCTTTCTAATTGAGCTTTGTAGTAAGTGTTCGGTCAAGTGGTTTACTGGCTCGACTCAACTAGGCTTCGAACTATTCACTGACCATATATATAATTTATATTGGCCGTGCAATGTGTAGTTCCCTGAGCTTTCTAATTGAGCCTTGTAGCGAGCTTTCGGCCACGTGATTTACTGGCTCGACTCAAAAAGGCTTCGAACTATTCACTGACCAAATGGTTGTAGATATATATATATTAATAACAGTAGTTCAAGAGTAGCTTTCACTCATTAAAAGAGGCAGCTTTTCCCTATAAAAACATCCAACCATGACAAGACTATTCAGAGAAATAAATAAGTTGGAGCCTTTTAAGTAATCATTTTGGGAATTGGTGAAGTTCTACCCCACAAAATTTAGAAATACACGAAGTATCAAATTCACATTTGTCTCAATCATATGCAGTATGCTTAATGCAGGTCCTATATGAGATGCAAAAACATATGAAGTGTCCTACCTCTAAAAGTTGCAAGTCTGGACACACAGACTGTTGCAACAGTTCATGCAACTGCATCAGATTAAACAACATAAATTCCCAGCGATTTTCGCAAGGAATCAAATTTCTGTGCATCAATGGTTTTTGCAAAAGCATCAGTTAATTCATTCTCTGTTGCACCATAATCAATTGAGACAACCCCCTTTTCGACCAAGCCCCTTATGAAACAATGACAGATATCAGTAAGCTTAGTTCTCGAATGCTGAATTGGATTCATAAACTTATTTTTCGCATTCAAATTATCACAATTCAGATTACCAAGTTTTTTATTCCCAAAACTAGCTTTGTCACCAGAACTGTTGGAACAGTTAGTACTATCATCACATGAGTTTAAAGAAGTAATGGCAGATAAACAATTAAGATCAGACTTCTTTACCCAGATTTTTTGTTGAGTTTTATTCACTAAATCAACCTTTATCTTGGGTTTTTGAGACGACACAAAAGTGTGATCAATTTTGGCGGAAAGTGGTGAGCGGGCCATTATTCTTTTAACCATTTTCAAGTACTTAAAACACCTGGGTCGTATATGACCAGCAACATGACAAAAATGACAAATAGGCACAAAACGTTTTCTTTGAAATGACTGTTTTGGCGCAACTGTCGCAACAGTCTGTGAAACAGTGCATTGTTTAACAAAATTGATTTTTCCTATAGGATCTTCTTTCTGTTTCAAAGCATCATCAGATAGTTTATTACCCCTTACACCTAGATGACCATAGTTCGGCTGATTTGTTCTCAAAATTTCATTCAAATTTACCCTACATGTATTTAATTTTGAAATAGAATCTTGGGTTTTAGCAAATTTGGCCTTCAAACTATCTGTTTCTCTACTAGCAGAAATAACATTTTGTTCAAGAGTAGAAATTCTTACCTTCAATACTTTGTTTTCCTCAATTAGGACAAGCTTCTCTTTTTCTAAGAATTTATTCGACTCGCATACCTGAAGAAATTTTTCGTACATCCTTTCATAGCACTCCTTTAATTCTTCCAAGGATGACACGTCATCATCGCTGTTGTTTTCTGAATCCCAATCATCACCTGCAAGATTTAACGGAGTTAATATTTTATCAGATATTGAATGTAACTTATCATACCTAAGTTCTGTCTTAACAGTCTGTTCAACTGTTGCAACAGTTTCAGCGACAGTCTGTTTGCACTCGTTTATCTGAGTAGTTCCTTCGTAGGCCTCTTGTAGAACATCCCATGCCTCCTTTGCTGATTTGCACATTGATATCAATTTGAATTGGTCTTCATCGATACAACTCAAGATAGCATTGGTTGCCTTGGAATTATAATCTGCGATTCGTACTTCTTCATCACTCCACTTCTCTTTTGGGGTTTGAATGATCTCGTGTGACTCATTCATTGAGGTAGGAGGTGTCCAACCAATTAGAATCGCGCGCCAGGCCCATTCATCGATAGATTTGATGAACATCTTCATCCTTATTTTCCAATCAGAGTAGTTCAATTCACCCAAGAGAGGTGGTAGGAATGCGCCTTCACGATGATTATTCATGTCTGCACAAAAAAATAAAAAAATAATTAAATCCCAAAATCTCACTAAGTGTATCTAGTGACAGGCTCTTGATGCCAATTGTTAGAATTTATTTCGTGCAGATATAAATTATTTGTGTCAGATTCAGTTTTTCATTACTGTTGCGTGAAGTGCTGCAACAGTTCGTGAAGCAGTTCGTAAAAACAGAAATAAACGAGACACAAATTTTAATGTGGTTCGGATACAATTGTACCCTACATCCACGGGGACCTGCAAATAAAATTTACTAATTTTTAGTTTTACGAATACAATAATAGGACTTAATCAAAATACAAAGACTCCCTCTTTGTTGACGCCGTTCTTGTATACTACGCTGAATTATAAATCTTCAATTTGCAGCACGTCCCTTGCTCCGCACGGTTGAACTCCCTTCAACGCTGAATCCCTCAGTCGGCGGATCGATCTCCTCCCGAGATCTGTTTAAGCCCCTCTCCCGAAGAACCGATCTTCTTTTTATATAGAAGAAGCAAACTTGTGATACTCCTTGAATCTTGGTGTCTTCACCACAAAGCCTTGAAGCCGGTATATTTTCTATGAAAATCACGTATCACGATGGAGCAATAAAAACGAGAGGAAAAAAATATTTCTCTGAAATCTTCTCTCGATAGAAAAACTCCGAAAGAGCAACAAAGAAAAGAGAATTATTTTTCTCTCCAAAAAGCCGCACAGCACTAACGTGTATTTGCTCCACTTTTATAAGCCTGATAAAGAATCCTACAAGAGTCCAATTCAAAATACGTATCAGGCATATTAGGATATAAATCTTATCAAAAGATATTAACTCCTATTCAAACACTAATTCCCAAATAAAATAATATCACAATTAATGACAACATATAAACCAATGGAAACCACTTCTTCCTTTTTCAATAAAAAAAAACACACGGCAGTTTATATGGCAACATGAAGACTTGTTGCCCAAGACTTTGAGAATAATTAGACTCCAATTTTGATTCTAACAATAGGAGACCTGCACACAAGAAAGTCTTGGGTTAAAATAAGAATAACTCTTTAGAAGAATAATTCCTATTATAAATCAATTAATGACAAATTAAAAGAATTAAAAGCTACAAGGACTCTTCCCTTCTTTAGCTCACGGTATATGAAAACTTGTGGCACAAGTTTTATTAATTCTCGTACAATTAGAATCCATAGGATTCTAACATATATGTTACCTTAAAGGAAATGCAAAAGGCGAGAGGAGCCCAATCTTTCCGGAGTACTGAAAGCATCTTCGGGACCTGAGCAAGTCGCATGTCCAAAGGTCCAGAGCTCGATTGTATTTTATGCACCGTCTGCATCAACTCAATACCATTTCTAAATAAATATGAATGAATGAAATCGCCCCATTTTTGTAGATATTCTATGATTTAATCCCGAAAAATATTGTTTTATAATTTAGTAATAATAAAGAGAGATCTAGAATTTCTTCAACGGAGATTTTGCGAAAGAATCCCTGTTGTTGCGGGTGCATATAAAAAAATACTAAAAAAATCAACTTGTTTTCGACATTAAATTATGAAAAAAACTGTCTTTTTTTTCTTTTGTTGATTGGTTCATTGCTTACCATACTCTCCCAAGGAACATAAAAATCAGAAACGGCAGCAGCAAGATAGAATAAAGCACTTGGTCCGAGGCTCCTCATTGACAGCGCAATCAACTGCAAAATCTGCAAAGAAAACGAGACAGTAATCGTAAGTTAATAAAGGAAAAATAACCAAATAGTACCCGTAACTTGCCAAGCAATATAAGTCTTGACAATATATTAAAAGAAAATAAAAAAATTACGTCATGAAAAAGACCACCACGACAATTTGTTGTTTAGCTAAGAAACTGTAGCTCACAAGAAGACCTGCATGCTTCTTGTGACGTATTCTTTTTGTTATGATTTTATGAAGCTTTGATTCAGTTGTTTAGAATTAAACACACACACACATCAAACACACACTCATGCAGCTTTCAAAACAGTAAAGAAGAACAAGAGAATTTACGAGGTTCAATCTCAGTGTGAGATCTACATCCCCGGGAGCAATACAAGCTCCAATTCACTATATAACACGATCAATACAGATACAAAACCAAGAGATGATAATCTCAGCTATGAACAAGCATGAGATCTGCCAGAAACCCTAAAACCTCTCTCACAAGTGTTTCTCTCTCTCTCACAATGTGTATCCCCTGTATTGCCTCTCCACTTTCTTCTGCTGCCTCTGTTCTATATATATATATAGAACTTACTCTCCAAGTAACTCACCAGAGCCGTCCATTTCATCCACCAATCAAATCAGCTCAAGTGTAAAGAACTACACTGCTGACTAGGATAGATGACTAAGCAAAAGCAACTTAAACTCACGTGCTTCTCACGTGACATAACATAGTGAATATCAGGTGTGTATAAAACCAGATGTATTAACCATTCATTAACAAATCTCCACCTTGGTTAAAACATCATCACACCACTAGTACTGCTCCTCCATGTTCCCCCACAGAACATGCAGCCAGAAGATCACTTCTGTAATTCCTTAATTCTGCCAAGTCTGAACTTGTACCAGTTCCAAGCAATGTTGGAACTTATTGAATGGTAGAGGTTTAGTTAATGAATCAGCTGGATTTTCTTCAGAAGCTACTTTCACAGCTTTAACCTTCCCAGCCTCTATCACCTGTCTGATGAAGTGCAGCTTGATCTCTATATGCTTAGTTCTCTCATGAAACATGGGATTTCTCATGAGGAACAAGGCACTCTGACTATCACAATGCAATGTGATTTCTTTCACCTTTCCAGACAATTCTTCAAAAAAACCTCTCAACCATAATCCTTCTTTTACTGCCTCAGTTGCAGCAATATATTCTGCTTCTGTAGTAGAAAGAGCAACTACTTTCTGAAGTGATGACTTCCAACTTATAGCTCCTCCATAAGAAGTATATATGTAACCTGACAAAGACTTCCTAGTGTCTAAACACCCTGCATAATCAGAGTCAACATATCCATTCACCACATGAGTAGCATCTACTCTCTTCTGATACAGAAGACCAACTCCTTTAGATCCTTTTAGGTACTTCAGTAGACTTTTCAAGGCAAACCAATGTTCTTTCCCTGGTTCAGCCATAAATCTGCTTAAGATGCTTAGAGCATAAGCCAAATCAGGCCTAGTAGATACCATACAGTACATGATACTGCCAACAATATTAGCATATGGAATCTCCTTCATGTATTCCTTTTCTTCAGTAGTGTTTGGCCTTTGATTCATGCTCAGCTTGTAATGGGGAGCTAAAGGTGTTAATACAGGTTTTGCTTCAGCCATTCCATACTTGGTCAAAACCTTCTCCAAGTAATCTTTCTGAGATAAAAATATCTGATTCAACTTTCTATTCCTCAGAATATCAATGCCAAGAATTCTACTAGCCTTTCCCATATCCTTCATTTCAAATTCTCCCTTCAGCTTGGCTTTTAGACTGGTAATTTCACTGTGCTTCTTACCTATGATCAGCATATCATCTACATAAAGAAGCAACAGGATCTGATCTTCACCCCTCTTCCCATTTTGATACACACAGTAATCATTACTGCTTTTCTCAAACTGAATGGAGTGCATAAACATATCAAACCTCTTATACCATTGTCTTGGTGACTGTTTCAGACCATATAGTGACTTGTTTAATAAGCACACCATGTCTTCACCTCCAATGTGAAAACCTTCTGGCTGCCTCATATATATAGTCTCTTCCAATTCTCCATGCAGAAAAGCTGTGGTCACATCCATTTGCTCAAGCTCAAGATCAAATTGAGCAACTAGTGAGAATGCAATCCTTATAGAAGTCTGTTTGACAACAGGTGAAAAAATTTCATTAAAATCTATCCCCTCTCTCTGAGTAAAGCCTTTTGCAACAAGTCTTGCTTTAAATCTTGGTTTTTCAACTCCTGGTATACCAGTCTTTAACTTGTAAATCCATTTGCAACCAACTAGTTTTTGATCTTTTGGTTTACAAACAATACTCCAGGTAGAGTTCTTCTTTAAAGATTGCATCTCATCTTCCATAGCTGTAATCCACATGTCCCTTTGTTCACATGCAATAGCTTCCTTGAAAGATGCTGGTTCTCTTCCACAATTTTCATTTACAACAGTCAGAGCATAGGCAATAATATCAGCATATCCAAGTCTATTTGGAGCTCTCATTTCTCTTCTGGTTCTATCTCTGGCTAGTTGATAATCTTGCAGATTTGAGGATTCATCTGTTTGTCTCTCCTCAGAAATCTCTCCAGAAGCTTCTTCTGTTTTTGTAGTATTTACAAAATCATCTTCAACAGAGTCTATCACATCATCTTGAAGCTCCACCTCAAACTGTGTCTTATTCTGACTGGTTTCACCAGAAGACAACTCCATAGTTTTTAGTGGCATCATTTCTTCATTGAATGTGACATCCCTGCTCACAATGCACTTTTGTTTACCAGCTTCAATACACCACAGTTTGTAGCCTTTTACTCCTTCAGGATATCCCAAGAAAATGCACTTCAGTGCTCTAGCTTCAAGTTTGTCTTGTCTCAAGTGTGCATATGCAGCACAACCAAACACCTTTAAATGATCATATGAAGGTGGTTTTCCAGTCCATATTTCTTGAGGTGTCTTGAAGTTCAGAGCTGATGATGGACTTCTGTTAATGATGTGACATGCAGTTTTGACAGCCTCTCCCCAGAACTTCTTAGAGCAACCAGAACTAAGAAGCATACACCTCACCTTCTCAAGAATGGTCCTATTCATTCTCTCAGCTAAACCATTCTGTTGAGGAGTTCCTCTAACAGTTCTGTGCCTTGTGATTCCATTATCATCACAGAATCTGTTAAATACTGATGACACAAACTCAAGTCCATTATCAGTCCTTAAGTGTTTTATCTTCATCCCTGACTGAGTCTCCACCTTTTGTTTCCAAGTCTTAAACACTGGAAATGCTTCATCCTTTGTCTTTAAGATGTGAACCCACAGCTTCCTTGACCTATCATCAATTAAAGTCAAGAAGTATCTGCAACCTCCCATGGTCTCAGTTCTTGCAGGACCCCACATATCTGAGTGTATATAGCTCAGATTGTCATGAGTTGAGTGTTGAGATTTCCCAAATTTTACTCTCTTGGCTTTTCCAAGAACACAGTTCTCACAGAACTTTAGTTCTTCAATGTCATTTGCTTCAAGAAGTTTCTGTTTCACCAGTTCTTGGAGTCCTCTTTCACTCATGTGTGCCAGCCTTCTGTGCCATAGTGAGGTTTTGTCTTGTACTACTACATTTGCTGTTTCAACAGCTGTGGTTCCATCTAATATGTAAATGCCATTTCTCAGCAAGCCCTTCATGACCACTAGAGCACCCTTCAATATCCTCATGATTCCATTTTTTGCTCTCATCTCATATCCTGCTTGATCAAGCATACCAATTGAGATGAGATTCCTCTTAAGAGCAGGAACATATCTCATTCCATTTACTTGTTTCTCCTGTCCAGAGGCTAGTTTCAGATTAACAGCCCCAATCCCAAGAATTTTGCATGCTTTATCATCTCCCAAAAGCACCATACCTTTTTCAGATTCCTTGAGCTCTTGAAACCACTCCCTGTTAGGGGTCATATGGAATGAACATCCAGAGTCCAACACCCACTCTCCAGCAGAATTGAGGTGTGATGCTACCAGTGCCTCAGGTGAATCAGAGTATGATGCAAACAACACCTCAGCAGAGTCATATCCATCTGATACAATGGATGCATCTCCTTTATCACCTTGGTTTGAGTCACTCTTATACTTCTGAGTTCTCTCAGGGCAGAATCTTCTAATATGCCCTTCCTTCTTGCACTTATGACATCTTCTGGTGTCCTTTCCATGTGGTCTTGACTTAGATCTGGACTTTCCTCTATTCTTCTTAAACTCCTTCTTGTCAGGCCTTCCTCTTACATTAAGTCCTTCACCACTTCCATTAGAGCTTGATTCATTTTTCTTCTGAAGCTCTTTTGAATTTAGCACAGATTTTACCTCTGTCATTGTAAGGGTATCTTTTCCATAAAGCATAGTATCTACAATGTGCTCATAATCCTTTGGAAGTGAGCTTAATAGGATAATAGCCTGATCCTCCTCTTCAATTTTGACTCCAACAGCATGCAGGTTTAGGATAATCCTATTATACTCATCTAGGTGTTTTCTGACTTCCTGCCCTGACTCCATTTGAAGAGTATAGAGTTTCTTCTTCAGATACAACCTGTTAGCTAGTGATTTCTTCATGTATATAGACTCAAGTTTTTCCCATATAGCTAGAGCAGTTGTTTCTTCAGAGACTTCACGAAGAACTTCATCACCTAGACTTAAAATCAGTGCACTATGTGCTTTAGACTGTATCTCTGGCACTGTCTTCTTATCATCTAAATCAGATAATAATTTTGCATCTAGGGCAGCAGAAAGTCCTTGATGAACCAATAATGCTTTCATCTTAATTCTCCAGAGAGTAAAATCATTATCACCATTGAATTTTTCAAATTCAAACTTAGAATTACTCATCTCCAGTAGATCTAAGTCAGGAGTGTACCTCTTCCAATTTTCAGCTGCTGATCTGGTTTTGTGTTGATTAGATTTAACCAGCTTCACTTAGATCCACGCTCACCGCACCACTTGTTATGATTTTATGAAGCTTTGATTCAGTTGTTTAGAATTAAACACACACACACATCAAACACACACTCATGCAGCTTTCAAAACAGTAAAGAAGAACAAGAGAATTTACGAGGTTCAATCTCAGTGTGAGATCTACATCCCCGGGAGCAATACAAGCTCCAATTCACTATATAACACGATCAATACAGATACAAAACCAAGAGATGATAATCTCAGCTATGAACAAGCATGAGATCTGCCAGAAACCCTAAAACCTCTCTCACAAGTGTTTCTCTCTCTCTCACAATGTGTATCCCCTGTATTGCCTCTCCACTTTCTTCTGCTGCCTCTGTTCTATATATATATATAGAACTTACTCTCCAAGTAACTCACCAGAGCCGTCCATTTCATCCACCAATCAAATCAGCTCAAGTGTAAAGAACTACACTGCTGACTAGGATAGATGACTAAGCAAAAGCAACTTAAACTCACGTGCTTCTCACGTGACATAACATAGTGAATATCAGGTGTGTATAAAACCAGATGTATTAACCATTCATTAACACTTTTATTAAAGCACTTGTGATGTATGTTTCTCATCGACAAGAGAAACGTGGAAAATAAATTTAAAAAACCAATTTTGGGCTCCATTATTACAGAATATTATTCAGATCCATACGCTTCAAACGATTACTCTGGTCCTCAAGACGTATTCTTTTTCATAAAACCATATCCTTGATTAAGCAAATTAACATCAGAAAGACGAACACACCCTCAATAAAACTCGAGAAATTAAAGAATTAGCAGGCACACCTTTGCAAAAGCATGGATATAATGTCGAAGACATGATAAATGATAAAAATCGAAAGATATCCCACATGAATGCTTATAGAATTTCATGAATCAGCCTTTTATGAAGTCGGAAAAAGATTCCACCGACGATCCTGATTGAAAATTCGCATTTACAGGATCTTAATTGCCAACAAAGTGAATTCAATAGATATAAGAAGACCAATAATTCAAGATATCCAACATTCGTGTGCTACAAAATTCTGTTGAGGAATTTCTATATCTCCTATTTATTTCCGGTTTGTATGACTTCTGTACGGCTAATACTTGATCAAACCATCGTTACTTTTCAGTTACGGGTTTTCCACATAATTCTTGCATTGAAACCTTTTTTTCTTGCATTTAAACCCTTTGTATCATCCAGTAGTAGGAAAAAGAATATATACGTTCTCGTTTAATTTATCAACACCTGAGCCCCAATTATAGAACTTGTCTAAATTTGCACCGAATTCTTTCCAGTTAAATAAATTCCTAACTAAAAAAACATGAGACCATTTTTTTTTTTAAATTTATGGAAAACATAACAGTAAGACTACCTGAAGATACTCAAAAATTGTTGTAAAGGGAAGTTTCAGCAAAGTGCCTCTCGTAACTGCCTGCAAACAAGATTGAATAGTCCCGGTTCAATCATACAAGTCATAAGTAGAGTAAAATATCATGAGAACAGAGGAAATACTTACCAAATGATTGTCAATGATGGCTCCCTCGACTGTTTTCGCATGTATCGGGTGCACTGAGATGTAAATGTGATGATGCTAATTACTAGCTCACCTAGGGTGGTGTAGAAAACGAACTGGGAGAGCAAAGCAGATCAGTAGCTTGACAACTTGATGATCCTGAGGTACCTGCGATCATAGAACACATAAGCTAAGCCGGGGGTTGATCCGGCGAAAACCCCTCCGACGCTCAAGTCAGACGTGCTGATCATAGAAATAGTCCAGAGAATACCATTAGTAGTATTATATTGCTCAGATAATAGGACGTACCTTAATAAAATGAGTAAAACCTCTATTTATATGTCGTTTATTGGGTTGGGTTTGCTTTGTTGGGCCCAAACCTTACTTGAAGGTGTTTGGGCCTCGGTGATATTAGTCTTCGATATTGGGCTCCTAGCCCAGTAGGTAAAGAAATTGTAGGCCCATTGGGTTGGCCCAATTAGGCATATCATTAAGCCCCCCACTCTCGAGTCGATGTGGGGGCCATGTTGTGATGGGTCTCAAATCGTGTCGAGAGTAAAAATTGTAGAAGTCGATCGTTGGCGTATGGCCTAATGGTATGCGAAAATGCGTTGGAGCGTGTGTCGGAGGGGCGTGAATGCGCGTTGGCGCATAGCGCGACAAGGTCGTCGCGATGTAAGTTAATTGAGTCGTCGGTTTTGTCCCGCGACGATGTAGTAGCGAATTATCTCCTCGTGGGAGTTGTCTTGTCGCGGGGTAATAGTGCTGATCGAGTTATCTCCTCGTGGGAGTTGTCTCGCGATAATGTAGTAGCACGGATCAAGTAATCTCCTCGTGGGAGTTGTCTATGGGGTAATCGAGTTGATCGAGTTACGTCCTCGTGGAAGTTGTCTCTAGGGTAATCGAGTTGATCGAGTTACGTCCTCGTGGATGTTGTCTCACGATAATGTAGTAGCACGGAGCTAGTATTCTCCTCGTGGGAGTTGTTATTTTTCGACATTGTCAATGTTTTGACGCGTTGCTTATATGTGTTTACATATAGCCTTGTGCGTGATGTACTTGAGGAGGGGATCAGACTCTCAAGATTTTTTTTATGGGGGTCGTGCCCCTTGTTAGACCTCGTGGGTCTTAAGTATGTTTGGACCGTGGCCACGTTTTAATGAATGACCCATCGAAAACAAGTAGATAAATTTGAGTAATCAAGCTGGCCAGGCTATATAGATTCTCATAATGTCTCTAAGTGCTTCTAGGGTTGTAATCGTGATAACTTGAGCTTGTGATTATATAGTGAATTTCGGGCGAGTTGTCTCCTCATGGGAGTTGTCTCGCGGTGAGTAATATTTATCGAGTGAGGTGGTTGCACGTGGGAGTTGCCTTGCAACGGATTTGTAGTATCGAGCGAGTTGGCTCCTCGTGGGAGTTGTCTCGTTGCGGGTTGTGGTACCGACCGAGTTGGCTCCTCGTGGGAGTTGTCTCGCTGCGGGTTCGTAGTACCGAGCGAGTTGGCTCCTCGTGGGAGTTGCCTCGCTGCGGGTCGTAGGATGGAGCGAGTGGTCTCCTCGTAGGAGTTATCTCGTTGTGGGTTCGTAGACCCGAGGGAGTTGACTCATCGTGGGAGTTGACTCCACGTGGGAGTTGTCTCGCAACGGGTTATATGACTGAGCGAGTTATCTCCTCGTGGGAGTTTCCTTGTAAGGGGTTGTAGGACCGAGCGAGTTGTCTTCTCGTGGGAGTTGCCTCGCTGCGGGTTGTATAACTGCGCGAGTTGGCTCCTCGTGGGAGTTGTCTCGCAAGGGAGTTGTAGGAGCATCGGATGGCGCGCGACTGAGGAGCGAGCGGACTGAGGTCGCTCTGAGCGAATTGTCTCCCCGTGGGAGTTATCTCGAAACGGGTTGTATGGCCGAGCGAGTTGTCTCCTCGTGGGAGTTGTCTCGCTGCGGGTTGCAGTACCGAGCGAGTTGGCTCCTCGTGGGAGTTGTCTCGCTGCGAATTGTGGGACGGGCGAGTGGTCTCCTCGTGGGAGCTATCTCGCTATGGTTATGAGACCCGAGGGAGTTGGCTCCTCGTGGGAGTTACCTCGCAACGGGTTATAGGACGGAGCGAGTGGTCTCCTCGTGGGAGTTATCTCGCTATGGTTTCGTAGACCCGAGGGAATTGGCTCATCGTGGGAGTTATCTCGCTGCGGGTGGTAGTACTGAGCGAGTTGGCTCCTCGTGGGAGTTGTCTCGCAAGCCCCCCACTCTCGAGACGATGTGGGAGCCACGTCGAAAAGGGTACCGGATCGTGTGGAGAGTAGATCGGTGTTGTAGTGTTTCTTTATTCGTTGGCATGGCGTGGAGAAATAAATTTTTTATTTATTTTCCATTTGATAGCGAACGCAATTTGGTAGGTGCGTTAAAGAACTCGCGCAATTTGGTGGAGCGCGTTGAAACTCTCTCGCGATTTGGTGAAGCGAGGTGAAATCTACGCGCAATTTGGTGGAGAGTAGCAAAAGTTGTGCCCAATTAGGTGAGAGCGCGCGCTCCAAAGTGGCCTTGGGAGGCGTGCGCGCGTGCATGGGAAGGCGCGCGCGTCTGGCGCGTGTACGCCACGCGCGCGTGCTGTGCACGCGCGCCTCCTTTCCTCTTTTTTTTTTTTTTTTTGTCTTCTTATTTTTTCTTCTATCTTTTTTCTTCTTCTTTTTTCTTCTTCTCTTTTTTCATTTTCTTCTTTTTTCTTCTATTTCTTCATCTTCTTCTTTTTTTTTTCTTTTTTTTTTTTTGGTGGTTGATATTCACCCCCTTGGGGATGTTCTATTTTTTGAGTAGGAAGATTATCCTCGTCTCTTGCGATGTGATGTGAACCCCCTTGAGGATGTTCTATTTTTTTTAGTAGGGAGATTATCCTTGTTCCTTGAGATGGGATGGGCACCCCCTTGGGGATGTTCTATTTTTTGAGTAAGGAGATTATCCTCGTTC
The DNA here is from genome assembly GCF_000504015.1 of Erythranthe guttata. The sequence goes on from NW_012192899.1 coordinate 216,868, forward strand.
CTTGAGATGAGATGTGCGCCCCCTTGGGGGTGTTCTATTTTTTGAGTAGGGAGATTATCCTCGTTCCTTGAGATGGGATGTGCACCCCCTTGGGGATGTTCTACTTTTTGAGTAGGGAGATTGTACTCGTCTCTTGAGATGTGATGTGAACCCACTTGGGGTTGAAAAGTAAGGGTGATGCCTAACCTTAGGATGGGGATAACTGCCCACTGTAGGATGAGGCGCTCGAGACCTATTGTCTAAGGTGGATGTGCACGGTTGTGCCATTGGTTCGCGCGTGCGCGTCAGACCATTTTTTCTGTTTTTTGAAGTAGGGACGTGAAACAGTTGATGGGATGTGAAACCCCTTGGGGTTGAAAGGTAAGTGGATGTACCACCCTTGAGATGAGATACCCAACTTTAGGATGGGATAGCCCCCCATTTAGGATGAAGGGATCACGAACCACTGGGGTGAGATGCCCAACCTTGGCGATATATGGTGCCACCGATTCAGTGCCAGCACGAGTTGAATCTTCCGTGATCATACGTTGAAGGTCTTCTTCGGTTAGCTGAACCGTTCGAGAAGTAAGTAGAAATTGATCATGTTGAGGACCCAGTGGGGCCTCATGAGGAGGAGCGTTGGCTCCTGCTATGACGATGTATGGTGCCACTGCTTCAGTGGTAGCACAAGTTGAAGCTTCCGCGATTATACGCTGAAATTGATGTAGAGAGGTGAGGGGATACCCAGCCTTTGGGGATGGGATGTCCAACCCTTGGGGTGTGTTAGCCCCCCAGCTCAGGAGGAGTTACGTGATGCGGGGATGGTACGCGTGGCGTGGGAGCACAGGGCGATGATGCGCGAGGGATAGGCGCGCGGCGCTAGCGCACGTCGGCGAAGGCGCTCGGCGAGGGCACGCGGCTCTAGAACGCGTCGGCGAGGGCGTGCGGCGTTAGCGCGCGTCGGCGAGGGCGCACGGCGCTAGCGCCCGCTAAAGGCGCAAGGCTAGGGGGCGCGCTGCGCGGTGTTGGTGCGCAAGACCGGCGGGCGCGCGCGGCGGCAAGGGCGTGCGCGGCATTGCAGCGCAAGGCCTGGGCGTCGGAGGTCGCGTTTGCGCGTGGTAGCCTCGAACGAGTTGTCTCGTCGCGAGGTGGTAGGGCCGAGCATTTTGAGACATGTTTCACCACAATTTAGTTGAAGCGCGAGAGTTGTCACACGGGTAAGTAGTAACTGGGGAGTTGTATCGCCCAGATGTTATATCGACTCGAGAGTTGTCTTGAGGCTAAATATTATTGTCGGGGAAGTTGTCCCGCTGCGACGTGGTAACGACTCAAGAGCTGTCTCGAGGCTAAGTGTAGGCGTCGGGGGAGTTGTCCCGCTGCGACGTAGTAGCGACTCGAGAGTTTTCTCGTGGCTATAAGACATCTCATGTACTTGAAGTAGGACATCCGATGTAGTTGAAGTAGGACATTTGATGTACTTGAAGTATGATATCAGATGTAGTTGAAGTAGGACATCTGTCGTACTTGAAGTATGACATCAGATGTAGTTGAAGTAGGACATCTGATGTACCTGAGGTAGGACATCAGATGTAGTTGAAGTAGGACATGTGATGTACCTGAGGTAGGACATCAGATGTAGTTGAAGTAGGACATCTGATGTACTCGAAGTATGACATCAGATGTAGTTGACATCTGATGTACCTGAGGTATGACATCAGATGTAGCTGAAGTATGACATCTGATGTACGTGAGGTATGACATCAGATGTAGTTGAAGTAGGACATCTGATGTACTCGAAGTATGACATCAGATGTAGTTGACATCTGATGTACCTGAGGTATGACAGCAGATGTAGCTGAAGTAGGACATCTGATGTACCTTAGGTATGACATCAGATGTGGTTGAAGTAGGACATCTGATGTACTCGAAGTATGACATCAGATGTAGTTGACATCTGATGTACCTTAGGTATGACATCAGATGTAGTTGAAGTAGGACATCTGATGTACTCAAAGTATGACATCAGATGTTGTTGACATCTGATGTACCTGAGGTATGACATCAGATTTAGCTGAAGCATGACATCTGATGTACCTGAGGTATGACATCAGATGTAGTTGAAGTAGGACATCTGATGTACTCGAAGTATGACATCAGATGTAGTTGACATCTGATGTACCTGAGGTATGACAGCAGATGTAGCTGAAATAGGACATCTGATGTACCTTAGGTATGACATCAGATGTAGTTGAAGTAGGACATCTGATGTACTCGAAGTATGACATCAGATGTAGTTGACATCTGATGTACCTGAGGTATGACAGCAGATGTAGCTGAAGTATGACATCTGATGTACCTTAGGTATGACATCAGATGTGGTTGAAGTAGGACATCTGATGTACTCGAAGTATGACATCAGATGTAGTTGACATCTGATGTACCTGAGGTATGACAGCAGATGTAGCTGAAGTAGGACATCTGATTTACCTTAGGTATGACATCAGATGTAGTTGAAGTAGGACATCTGATGTACTCGAAGTATGACATCAGATGTTGTTGACATCTGATGTACCTGAGGTATGACATCAGATGTAGCTGAAGCATGACATCTGAATGGCCTAGTCGATCATATGTCGAATATCCTCTTTGGTTATCTGAACCATGTGAGGTGGAGCTGGTTGATGAGGGTCTTGCTGAAGGTTTCGAAGTGGATCTGGGGCGCGACCTCAAGTGTCATCTTGAAGATAGCCTCGAGGATCATCACGAGGGGGTCTAGAAGGGGATCTCGGTCACGACGTCAGGTGACGTCCCGAGACATGTCAAACCTGAACCTGCACGTGGCAAGTTGGTTGTTGTTCTGAGGTTGTACTATGGGTGGAGCCACAGGAGGAGCGTTGGTTTCCGTTGTGGCGATGCGTTGTGCTACTGCTTCAGTAGCAACGCGGGAAGATGCTTCCGTAATCATAAGTTGAAGGGCCTCCTCGGTTATCTGAACCGTTAGAGGAGCAAGTAGAAGTTGATGACCCATGGCGAATGAAATGTTTTGGGGGCACTGTGAACCCCCAGGGAGTCGATAACCCTTGGCGAACGAAATATTTTAGGGGCAGATGTAAGCCCCCAGGGAGTCGATAACCCTTGGCGAACGAAATATTTTGGGGGCGATGTAAGCCCCCAGGGAGTCGATAACCCTTGGCGAGCGAAATGTTTTGGGGGCACTGTATACCCCCAGGGAGTTGATAACCCTTGGCGAGCGAAATAATTTGGGGGCAGATGTATGCCCCCTGGGAGTCGATGGCGGTGGTGCCATAGGTGGCTCCACATGTGGAGCAGGTGCTGGTATCGCGTTGGGAGCATTTGCTCCCATCGTGGCGATATATTGGGTCTCGGCCTCTGTGGCAGCGCGAGTTGAAGCTTCTGCTATCATGCGTTGAAGCGCATCCTCGGTTATTTGAACCATTCGAGGAGCAGGGAGTGGTGGATCGGCGAGTGGTGGGTCCCGAGGGGGGATCACCTGAACCTCGCGAGGCGGATCCATGGGATGTGGAGGAGGTGGCAAGCCAGAGCCTCCACAAGGTGGGAGGTTGTTAGCTGTGTCATTTTCTCTCCGAGCAGACGCCTCAGGAGGATCTTGTTGGCTACGTGATCTGGTTTGCATCGTTCCCACAGACGCCGCCAAAATGATGATGCTAATTACTAGCTCACCTAGGGTGGTGTAGAAAACGAACTGGGAGAGCAAAGCAGATCAGTAGCTTGACAACTTGATGATCCTGAGGTACCTGCGATCATAGAACACATAAGCTAAGCCGGGGGTTGATCCGACGAAAACCCCTCCGACGCTCAAGTCAGACGTGCTGATCATAGAAATAGTCCAGAGAATACCATTAGTAGTATTGCTCAGATAATAGGACGTACCTTAATAAAATGAGTAAAACCTCTATTTATATGTCGTTTATTGGGTTGGGTTTGCTTTGTTGGGCCCAAACCTTACTTGAAGGTGTTTGGGCCTCGGTGATATTAGTCTTCGATATTGAGCTCCTAGCCCAGTAGGTAAAGAAATTGTAGGCCCATTGGGTTGGCCCAATTAGGCATATCAAAATGTAATACAGTATCAAGCAACAAAATATTACTGATAATCAGTGCAATAATAATATCAAGAGGCTATTTGCATTTATAAACGAAAAGGAGAAATATGTTTCCAGGTAAAGTAACCGGATAGTTACAGTTTTCGTCCTTATATTATACCACTTATTCGTTTTTCGTCCCTCTACAATTGGGGGTTTACAATATTGGTCCTTAATGTTTTTAAAAAACGAACCGAACATAGAATCAGATAGCTAACTCGGTCACGATTGAAATGGTTCAACCGAATTTATTATTATTATTATTTTAATCATTTATAAAGCATTTTTCTTATTTTACTAAATCACATATTTTTTAAATTGGCTTACTAAAGTTTGTTTAACTAGTAGTTTAAAGAAATTAGAATGAGCATGGGTTTATATAAGAAGGGCAACATAGGTATTTTTAGAAATTCATAGCTAGGAAAAACTCTACCACTTGCGAATTGGGCGAGTGAAATACACTCACTATTGAATATCTCAGGAAAGCTACTCATCATAAACTACAAGGGGGTTATCCACCTATATTAATACCACATGGGGGTTAAGTGAAAAATAGAGAAACTACATGGGGTCAAGTGCTATTTACCCTTAATATTATTAATTAACACAATAATATCAAAACATAGATAAATAGAAGAGTAAAAAGCAGTTTGCCCCCTAAACTATGACCCGTTTTGCGCTTTGCCGCCTAAACAATTTTTTTTTGCACGTTCTTACCTAAACTCGTTTTTTTGTTGCACGGTGCCCCCTAAACTAAAGTTTCCGACAATTTCGATCGGAATGTTAAAACACGCGGGTTGCACGTGATATTTGCAGGGATAAATTCGTCCCTTCACTTATATTCTATATATTAATTATGAATTAATCATTAAAAAACAAATAAAACAAAAAAGAAAGTATCATATCTTCCTCCCAAACCCATCCCCAGCCAGAAAATCACCGATTCGTCCGCCTCCATTCCTGCTATTCTCTCTTTCCATCACCACCTGTTTTCTTGACGTTTTCCTTTACATGTCCATGGCTGTGAGAAATAGGTCGAAATCTTTGGCCCAATTATTTCGGGGCGATGAAAATTGGGAATTTCGGTAATTTTTTTGGGCTTGTTTTGATCGTAGTGAAACATTGGGTGTGTCTTTAATGGCTTGATTTTGTAGTTGTTGAAAAGTTTGTCGCTTCTCTCCAATCGAAGGTGAAATTGGATGAGGCGGCAAAGCTTATTGCTGCTTTGGATGTTCCTGGTGGAAGTGGTGGTAGAAGGCGGAGATACGAGTAGGGATGGAAGAGGTTGTGGTGGGTTTATTCGATGATTTTTTCGACCCATTTTAATAGCTCCTTGGAGATGGATTGTCTTTTGAGATGGGTTTTTGGAAGAACACTCTTAGCCATTTGCTGTAGAATAATATATTTGGTGTGTGTTTAGGGAAAATGTCGAGATGATTTATGATTAGTTTTGATTGTTGAATTTTATTTTGCCTAGAAATTGGTGCACAAAGGGCTTTGGAGATGGATTTGAACCAGAGTTGAGTTGGGGAAGAAGACCAGTTGGAGAAGATGACCAAAATGGAAAAGAGAAGAAAAAATTAAAGTCAGACAATAATAAAAGTAAAAAGACAAATTTACCCCTCCAAATATCACATGTGCGTGAGATTCCGGTGACATTTGTCGGAAAATACCACTTTTAGGGCACCGTGCAAAAAAAACTCGAGTTTAGGTAAGAACGTGCAAAAAAAAATTGTTTGAGGGGCAAAGCGCAAAACCGATCATTGGGCAAACTGCTTTTTACTCAAAAAATATGAACCAAACAAAAACTCAAACACAGAAAATTTCCCGATCACCAAATTCCCTACTCACGCATGACACACCCCCACCGTTTCCAATTTCCGACGCTGTAAATTTCAACCATTCTCTCACCTACCTCCTTCTGCCCACTTCTCAAAACCCATCTCCCTCGCCACCCCAGATCGAATTCCGCGCTCAAACCCATCTTTTGCGCCCTAAAAAAGCAATCTTTGCACTCGGTTCAGCAGCAATCCTCGTACAATCCCACCACCACTTGGCTCTCCAATGTCCACCAAGGAATAGCGGCGCTCGCCATTTCTCTGGCCCTCAATTTTACACTACCAATTTTGACCGACCCGCTTTGGCGTCGGAATTCGATGTTCTTAACGACGGCCCGCCCAAAGATTCGTACGTTATCGACGACGCCGGAGTTCTCAGCCGCGTGACGAAATCCGATTTGAAGAGATTGTTGTCCGATTTGGAGTTCAGAAAAGGCTACCACATTAACGTTGTCACTGTCCGCAAGCTCACTGTAAGTTAAACTTTTGCTACTGTGTGTCAGTGTGTGTGTGTGTGTGAAATATACTACATTTGAATTTGAATTTTTAACTGAGCTGAACAGAGATTAGTTACTATGTTATCGGATTTAGGAATGCAAGAATTAGGTGAATAAATAAATAAATAAATAAAATAATGTTCTAACATTTTTGATGTTGTTTGCCTGAAGAGCAAAGCAGATGCATTTGAATATGCTGACCAATTATTGGAAAAATGGTACCCGACTATTGAGGAAGGCAATAACAAAGGCATAATTGTTCTCGTCACAAGTCAAAAAGAAGGCGCTGTGACAGGTGTCCCTGATTTCATCAAAGCTGTCGGTGATTCTATTCTCGACGCCACTGTATCCGAAAATCTTCCAGGTATATATATATATCTGTGTGTGTGTGTGTGTGTGTGTGTGTGTGTGTGTGTGTGTATTCGTTGATGGAATCGTGAATCTTGAAAATTTTCCAAGAAATTAATTGATACATTGTACGATTAGTGTCTGATTGTACCGTACTGGTTTTAAATTGTTGCAGTGCTGGCGGTAGATGAGAAGTACAATGAAGCAGTATATAGTGCCGCTAAGCGTTTAGCGTCTGCTGTGGACGGGCTTCCGGATCCCGGGGGCCCACAGGCTAAGGACTACAAAAGAGAATCGAACTTCAAAACGACAGATGAGAAACGGGGTCAGTTCACTCTTGTTGTTGGAGGTTTGTTAGTCATTGCTTTCGTTGTTCCTATGGCACAATACTTCGCTTATGTCTCCAAGAAATGAAGCAATCCCGGATTTTTTTTTTTAAACTTCCCATTTGAGTTGAACGAGTGTATAAAATGATGTATAAATGTTCGTATCGAGTACTGATTCACCTAGTCATGAATCAGCGAATTAAAGTTTCGTGATATCATCTTTCGTCTCCATTTTTTTGTTGTTTTTTCGTGATGATTCGGTTAGATGTTTAGAGAGTGCCTCGATAACTAAAATCCATATGGAAAATATTGTATGATTAATTAATTATATATAAACAAATATTAGAAATTCAAAAGAATGATAAGTGTCTTTAGAATTTTAGTTTTAGAAGAAAGGGCATCTTGTCTGCAAACGGCGGATCGGAGTATTTTCCCATGAGAACCTGCGACGCAACGTACTGATTTGCAGCTTCAGTGTAGTGAATCCCATCCCAGTTCACGTATTCTGTGCTGTCATCGCAACCTTTGACCGTGACGGAACTTCCGTTCACAACCTTAGTTTGACCACACGAAATCCGACTGTCGTAATTCAACGGCGGACCTCCATAACCACAGCAGGCCATCAATGGCTGCTCAAATCCTGTAAGTTCGATTACGATTTGAATTTTGAATAAACTTACTCTTTATTTTGAATAAACTTACTCTTTAATAGCGGACTTTGATTTTAGTAGTAGGTTTGAAAAAATGTGAATCTTGCCAATCGAACATGTTATTAGCCCCTACAATTTAGTCAGTAGAACTTTATAGCGGTAACCGAACGAGCCCTAATTATCTATAAAACTACTTAATTTACAATAATAAAATATAATTTAAAGGACAAAATTGTATTTTTTCCTTTTTAGTCACCTCTATTAAATTAATATCAGGGGGAGGGGTGCTACTAATTTAATGAAATAATAGCATTTAATAGCGGACTTTAATTTTAGTAGCGGGTTTGAAAAAGTGTGAATCTTACCAATCGAACATGTTATTAGCCCTTACTATTTAGTTCGTAGAACCTTACAGCGGTAACCAAATGAACCATTAGATCATTTAATTTAATTGTGGTTGCTCATATGTAACTTAGAAAGGGCCAATTCCAACAAACCGTAGCTTTTTCTTCCGTTTCTTTGTGAATCTTTGACTGATTTGGAAAACTGTGAGTGGGTTGCTTCGGGTTTGTTGGAGGTTTTTTGAGGTCGGACACTCTTCGATATATCATGTGTGAAATTCGGAGCTTGAAACGGTAAAGTGTTGGAGACCGCTGTTTTGGATCTGTGATGTGGACCCGAGGAATGAGGACTGAGTTGGCGGAAAAAGTCTTCATCGCCTGCAATTATGTGTGAATTGCTTCGGGTTTTAATTTTTGCACTCTAATATTTGTATTGTTTGAATCCTATTATTTTTGTAATAGTTCAATTTGTAATGGCTATACTTAATTTTATCTTCTCTGGACGGATCCCCAATAGTATGTGTAGCTCGTTTTTGTTATTTCTTGACTCGTAATTTTTTAAGCGTAGTTTCACAATGAGAGCTTTGATGAATCTTATCCATCTAGTAAGATTGGATCCCCAATAGTATGTGTAGCTCGTTTTTGTTATTTCTTGACTCGTAATTTTTGAAGGGTAGTTTCGCAATGAGAGCTTTGATGAATCTTATCCATGGGTGGAAATTGGAACGAAAATTCCGATTTCCGCCGAATCCGATCCGAAATATTCCGATTTTGGAACGACTTTTTCAATTCCGAATTCCGAAATTCCTATTTCCTAAAATTCCGAAAAAAATCGGATCGGAATCGGAAATAGATAACAGAATTTCGGAATTTCCGATTTCCGATCCGAAATTATTCCGATTATTTCCGATTTATTCCGATTTTTCTAATTATAATATTAATATTTATACTATATATAATATATAATATATGTATATACCTATCCGCCTGTACTAATTACTAGTATATTACTAATATTTTTTTTCCAATTATTATATATATATATATATTGGACATATTATTAATTTTTAATTTTCTAAAACATACAAAAGTCAAAAACTCAAAATTTATTAAAATTACTTCGAAACCCTAATTTCCCGACTCTCTCTCTCAGCAATCCGACCTTTCTTTCTTCCCCACCACCACCAGCGCCTTCTCCAACGACCACCACCACCACTGCCTCCCGGTTCTCCGACGACCACCACCACCACTGCCTCCCGGTTCTCCGACGACCACCACCACCAGCAGCGCCTCCCAATTCTCCGACGACCACCACCACCAGCAGCGCCTCCCAATTCTCCGACGACCACCACCACTTGCGCCTCCCGATTCTCCAACCACCACCATCGCAACCAGGCCTCCCAGCTCTCCGAAGACCACCACCACCAGCGCTTCCCGGCTCTCCGAAGACAACCACCACCAGCGCCTCCCGGCTCTCCGACGACCACCAGCAAAGCCGCTCTCTCTATCGGGTACTTTTAGAATAAATCTAATTTAATTGATTCAAATTTAATCTAATTTTATATGTGGTGTGTTTTTGTTTTTGTGTGAGTATGTTCTGTTTTGCTACTGTGTCGGTGCTCATTTTTTTTTTTCTTTTTTTTTTTTTTTTTTTTGGAAAATTCCGAAAATTTCTGAAAAATTCCGAAAATGAAGATTTCCGAAAAATTCCGATTTTCCGAAAATTCCGATATAATCGGAATCGGAATCACTTTTTGAATTCCGAAAAAATCGGAATTGGAATCGGAAGTCGTTTTGGACTTCCGAAAAAAATTGGAAATTTTCCGAAACACCCAAATCCGATCCGATCCGATCCGTCCGATTTCCACCCCTAAATTCTTATCCATCTAGTAAGATTGTTATTGTACCAAAATGCGAAATCTCTCGCCCCAGGACCCCATCCCTTGGCCCGTGGGTTGATGATGCATCATTCACCATTTTTTTTTCTTTGGTCATAAATCTATTATTTTTACAACAAAAAATAACTAACTCAATAATATTTAAATAAAAAAATTACAAAATTACAAGCCAATAGAACAATTGATGACATGTAAATAGGAACTCTATATAATTTTATTATAAACATGTATGAAGTTTGTCACAAAAATTTGTTGGATTTGTAAGAACTCCATATAATTATTTTCAATCTACTTACCCTTCTAGAATGTACCTTGAACTTTTATATGTGATTTAGAAAGCTACTCTCAACTGTACGATTAAGTCAATCACTATTATTCACTATGCAAATGGAGTAGTATTAATAGAAATCGCATTTTATTTGTAAATCAACTAAACAAATGTATAAAAATTTAAACCAATAGTAAATTTTATATATTCCAATCGTACACGCCTTGGGCGCCCATCTAGGGCGTTCAATTAAAAGAAGAAAAAAAATTGCACTAGACGCCCAACTCGGGCGCCCAAATGCAGCTTGCACGCGTGCACTGCATGAATGGGCGCCCAAGTTGGGCTTTTACGCGTTTTGGGGAGATTTTTGGATTTTTTTGGGAAATTTTGGGGTTTTAGAGAGATAAAATGTTTTTTATTATAAACCACAAATAGCAATATTCAAACCGTAAATAGCAAGTGCCTAATTTTATTATACATTTGAGTCCACTTAATAATATATTATATATACCAAAGGCTCCGTGGTTTTTGTATATTCAAATTTAAATGTATTTATAGGTGAATTATTTGTGTTGATAACTTGGGCGGCCCATTAACAGCGGCCCATTAATACCATTCTTTATAACTTTGACGACCCAATATCATACAGGTTTCTCTGTTAAAGTTTCTTTGTTTTGATACAAAGTTTCTCTTCGGCTATGGTGGTGGAAGAGATGGCGGCGGAGGAGGCTATGGTGGTGGAAGAGATGGCGGCGGAGGAGGCTATGGCGGTGGAAGAGATGGCGGCGGCGGAGGAGGAGAAAGTGGTGAAATCATTCAAAGACTTGGGCGTGAATGAACAATTAGGGGAGGCCTGTGAAAGTCTGGGCTGGAAAAACCCTTCGAAAATACAGGAGGAAGCAATTCCTCACGCTCTCCAAGGAAAGGACATAATCGGACTCGCCCAAACGGGTTCGGGTAAAACCGGCGCCTTTGCAATTCCAATTCTTCAATCGCTTCTTGAAGCGCCGCAGTCCTTTTTCGCGTGCGTTCTCTCGCCCACGCGCGAGCTGGCAATTCAAATTGCCGAGCAGTTCGAAGCCTTGGGTTCTGGAATTGCTCTAAGATGCGCAGTGGTATATTATTTGTGTTAATAGTTGCTGCTACTAAAAAAAATTTAGTCTTTGTGTGTTTTTATTTATTGAATTTTTGTTGCTCGGAATGTTTCTTTTGCAGCTCGTCGGAGGGGTGGACCAAGTACAGCAGAGCATTGCGCTTTCGAAGCGGCCGCACATTGTTGTGAGTTTGTGTTTTATTGCATTATTAAGTAGCTTCTTTATGTTTATCTTGAAGAAAGCCTAGTAGCGAAATCCATCTACTTGTAGTTAGTGATATAAATATAAGGGTAAATTACAGCCAATCCCCTGAGTTATGTTCAAATTACGAAAACCCAATTACGAAAACCCCCTCCTGTTTGGGTAATTAAATTTAGCGGTGTTAAATCGGTAAAATCGGACCGAAATTTCGATACGCCAACATTTCATACCGTTTACCGTACTGAATATACGATTTGGTTCGGTAAATTACCGAATTACATAAATTTTATTTAAAAATATTTAAAAGGAGGGGTGGCTCTAATTACCCAAACAAGAGGGGTTTTTTCGTAATTTGGCGATACCTCAGGGGGTGGCCGTAATTTACTCTAAATATAATCAACATTTGTAGAGAAGTTGCACTTCAAGTATATCATGTGTTGGATCAGTTAGCATTTTTAAGTTGTGGTCAAAATATACTGCGACCAAGTTTTAGCATTTGCTTATGTGTTGGATACATACTCGACTATTTACAAAACATCAGCCTGGAGAAAATAAAAAACGGTAATAAACAGAAGTTTCTTCGAATGTCTAAATAAACATACTTGTAAAATTTAAATTCATGATCAAGACTTCTGTGTATAATAAAATTCAACTGATATTGGATGGTGGGGATTTGTTTGTGTATTATAACGGATCTTAGATGGTGAACCAGTATTTATTGTGACTCTCGAGAAATAATTTTGTTGTTCTGCTATATCTTGTAGGTTGCTACGCCTGGCCGTCTTCTTGATCATCTTACTAATACCAAAGGGTTTTCGTTACGAACATTGAAATTCTTGGTAAGAATTTATTTGATTGCTGATTTGGCTTTAAGCCCTTTGTGCTGCGTCTTATAATGTGAGATAACAATGCAGATAAGAATGATATAATATATAGGTAAAACATGAATACACTTCCGTAAACGGGTTTTTTTTTTTTTTGGAAGTTTGTGAGTTAATATAAAGTCTAAAATGGTGTGAAACATTCAAAACTATCTCGGAGTGCTGTACGAAGCTGGAATAGATAATAACAAATATATTGAGGGTTTTCATTTAATTATATTAAGTAAATAAGCTGCGATGTGTAATAATTCGACAGGTGCTGGATGAAGCAGATAGATTGCTCAACGACGATTTTGAGAAATCACTCGATAACATATTGGAAGCTATTCCTAAAGACAGAAGAACGTATTTATTTTCTGCAACCATGACCAAAAAGGTACACGAAAGAGTAGTTGTATACTTATACATTAATTGTTTTTATCTTGTCACTAGTATATAATTTGTTGCAATAGTGAAGCCTATCCACAAACTTTTTATAATGAGCTGTGCCAACAATTATTTCAGGTGAAAAAGTTGCAAAGAGCTTGTCTGAAAAATCCCGTTAAGGTATTGCAAAACGCTACTTCTTTCCTCGTCACATTCTTAAATAAAATTTATCTTTTTTACCTTTCGTCTTATCGCGTCTGGTTTGGCTACAGATTGAAGCTGCTTCCAAATATTCGACCGTCGATACACTAAAGCAACAGTATCGCTTTGTTCCTGCAAAGTACAAGGTTTGTATATTCAATACTATTACATTCTTCATTGTGATAAATTATTAATTAATTTATTGCATTTTTTATTTTACCATTTTTGTTGTTTGCTACAGGATTGCTATCTCGTTTATATTTTGACCGAAATGCCGGGATGTACAGCTATGGTTTTCACTCGTACATGTGACGCAACGACGTTATTGGCACATATTCTTCGGACCCTTAGATTCGAAGCTATTCCAATTAATGGTCATATGACCCAGGTAATATTTTAGATAATTACTGGATTTTTCGTGTTTTTCATCTAATTAATCCAATTTTTATTTCTATGTGATCTTTTTTTTTTTTTTTTTTTATTGTTTGCAGACGAAAAGGCTTGGAGCCTTAAACTTATTCAAGTCCGGAAAATGCAACATTCTTTTATGCACTGACGTTGCAAGTAGAGGACTCGATATTCCAGCCGTAGATGTTGTTATCAATTACGATATTCCCACAAACTCAAAGGTTGACTTTCTGCTTTGTCGTTTTATTACAGTAAACAACAAATAGCTGTTTAAAAAAAAAACTGATTTTTTTTTTTTTTTGTGAAATGGTTATAGGACTATATACATAGGGTGGGAAGAACTGCTCGTGCTGGAAGGTCCGGAGTGGCAATATCGCTTGTGAACCAATACGAGCTCGAATGGTACATACAGATTGAGAAGCTTATAGGTAATAAAAAGCTTTATACTTGGATTGTCGATTTGATTGATTTTCGATATTCTGACATGTTTTGTTTGTACTAGGTAAAAAGTTGCCCGAGTACCCTGCCGATGAGGAAGAGGTTTTATTGCTATTGGAACGTGTTACGGAGGCCAAAAGAATGACTCAAGCGGTACACGATTTGATTAGTTTTTAACTAAGTTTCTTAAAAGAGATCATTAATATACTTCCGAGCTATTATAATATATATATATATACACTCACGCGCACACACACAAATACAGGCATATATAGACACAGTAATTTACGCTCGAGAGAGAGCGTAAATTATTGGTGCCTCAAATTTGTGACAAGTGACATTTAAATTATGCGATCAATAGCTACTGAATACAGCTCGGGTTTCGTTGAATTTGCAGAAAATTAACGAGTCTGGTGAAAAGAAGAGGAGAAAACGAGATGAAGATGATGGTGAGGAAGATCTGAAGAAGTATTTGCGTCCCAATAAAGGGAAATCGTTCAAGGGGAAAAGTTCCGGCGGTAAAGGAAAATCGACCCGGGGGAAAAGACGTTGACCTAAGAAAAAAAATTCAAATCGGATCATATTTATTTTCAATTTTGTATTATCAGTTTCCAATTTGAATTTTTTTTTTTTTTTTGGTAGAAAAATGCATATGGTGATATTTGCAGGGAATTTTGTAACTGTTACAAGTCTTACAAATTTGTAGGGTTCCTTTGTTCTGAGGAATTTCAGCTGTCCTAAATGTTATATTATGTTACATAATATTTTAATTGGAACTCTTTGGGATGTGATATTTTAATGTTTTTTTAGTGTTTGTTATAGAGTATTATGTTACATAATATTTTAATTGGATACAGAAACGACGATAAGGAGAGATCGGGAAATAGACACGGGAAAACAACATGTCCAAAAAATAGGAATACGGGAGCTTAGATGAATATTCTTTACTAACATATTTACATTTTTGTTTGTATATAAATTCATTTTATAGATTTGTATCAATTGTTAATTTGCAATCGATCATTAAATCATATAAATAATTATAGAAATAACAAAAATATTTAAAATTTTACTATTCAAACATATTTTTTAAAATTGTAACTGATTGATGTCATTGAGTATCGAACACAAAACGTAGGCAAAATGCGAAACCATTGTGAAATTGAAGTCCCATCCTACATAGATTTTAATATTTGTCAAAATATAGCAATGCTTCCAAATAAATTAATTAAAAACTAAACCTATAAGGAAGCAGAACTCAACCAATCTAATTTGACTCGATCAAATTTGTGTATTGCAACCCGAAGATCTTGGGGTAAATCTAATATTTATATATAGAATTACACTCATCATATACATTTACATATACAACTATACATATATATATAGAGGGATTATTAGCAAGACCCCCCTCATCTAGTAAATGTAGTTAAGAAAATCCCCCCTCCCAAAAATAATTTGAGAAAACCCCCTTGGTTAATATTCCACTAAATATTATTTTTATAATTCCAAATCTACCCTTAATTGTCAATATACTATTTTGAAACCCTAATTTCTCTTTCTCAAATTCACCTGCCTTTCACCACCGCCGCTGCCTCTCCCCCGCCGTCCACCGCCTTTCACCACCGCCACTGCCTCTCTTCGCATCCACTCCACCGCTTCACACCTTGCCTCGGCCAGAGATGGGTTCTGCTCGAGGCCGGCGGCGGCATCGTGCTCTTCCTCGCAGTACAGAGAATCGGAGAAGAATTGAGAGGTGTGGTGGTGTGGTGTTGCCGGAGAAGGACGTGCGGCGGCGGAAAGTGATGGGTCTGTTCATGAGTGATGGTAATGATGGTTGTGGCGGCGGTTTTGAGTGGAGGATTGCGATGGGTCTGTTGGTGGCGGCGGCTTTGAGTGGAGGATTTGTTTGCTCATCTGGGCATTTTACATCAATTTTCTTGTGTGCAAACTCCTCAACAGAATGCTATTGTTGAGAGAAAACATCAACACATTTTGAATGTGGCTCGTTCTTTGTTTTTTGAGTCAAAAATTCCTGTTGAGTACTGGAGTGATTGTGTTAGTACTGCTGTTTATCTTATTAATCGTATTCCTTCTAAAGTTTTACACAATGTTTCTCCCTACAGTATTCTTTATCCTCAGTCCCCTTTTGATTATTCTACTCTTAAGGTTTTTGGTTGTCTGTCTTTTGCTTCCACCTTGGCTGCTGCCAGAGATAAGTTTCAGCCTAGAGCAAGGCCTTGTGTTTTTATTGGGTATCCTACTGGTGTTAAAGGGTATAAACTCTTGGATATTCACAGTAGGGAAGTGTTTTTTTCTAGGGATGTGATATTTCATGAGGATCAGTTTCCTTTTGTCTCCATTCCTCATTCTTCAATTGACTCTGTGTTTGATTCTCAGCCTATTGTTCCTCTTTCTCAGTCTATTCCTCTGTCTGCTGTTCCCACTAAGCCTTATGTGGATCCTATGTCTTCTTCTTCTACTTCTCAGCCTAGAAGATCTGGTAGGCAGATTAAGCCTCCTTCTTACTTGACTGATTATGCTTGTTTTGGGTTGCATAAGTCTCTTTATCCTATTGCTTCTGTATTGTCATATACAAGTTATCTAGTGATTATAGACATTTTGTTCTTAATCTTGCTCATGATTCTGAACCTCATACTTACAAACAAGCTGTTAAGCATCCTCAATGGGTTGCTGCTATGAAAGAAGAGCTTGATGCTCTTGAGGCCAATCACAATTGGTCTGTTGTTCCTTTGCCTTCTGATAAACATACTATAAGTTGTAAATGGGTATATAAGCTCAAGAGAAAGCAAGATGGTTCTATTGACAGGTATAAAGCTAGGTTGGTAGCTCGAGGTTTTACTCAACTAGAAGGTGTGGATTATATTGATACTTTTTCACCTGTTGTTAAGCTTGTTTCTGTTAAGGTTTTGCTTGCTTTAGCTGCTGTTCATGGTTGGGAACTGCATCAGCTGGATGTTAATAATGCTTTCCTCAATGGAGATTTGCATGAAGAAGTCTACATGGATTTGCCTTTGGGGTATTCCCAGCCTTCTATATCTCCAGGTTCTTCTTCTTCTTTAGTTTGTAAGTTACATAAGTCTTTATATGGACTCAAGCAAGCTTCCAGGCAATGGAATGCTAAGTTTACTGAGGTTATTTTGGCTCTTGGTTTTATTCAATCTCAAAATGATTATTCTTTGTTTACTCGAGGTTCTGGTTCTTCCCTTATTGTCTTGTTACTTTATGTTGATGACATGGTTATTCCTGGTCCTAGTTCTGCTAATATTTCAGGTTTCAAGCAAGTTTTGAGTACTAAGTTTAAGCTCAAAGATCTTGGTCCTATGAAATATTTTTTGGGTATTGAAATTGCCAGGTCTCATTCTGGTATTTTTATTTCCCAGAGGCAGTATGCTCTCACTCTTCTTGCTGATACTAAATATACAGATTGTAAGCCAGTTACCTTACCCATGGATCCTAAATTAAAACTTTCTTCTGAAAATGGTGATTTACTGGCAGATTCTTCAGCTTATAGAAGGCTCATTGGCAGGCTGCTGTATCTTACCATTACTAGGCCAGACATTGCTTATACTGTTCATAAACTTAGTCAATTTGTTTCTGCTCCTCGTACTTCACATATGCAGGCTGTTCATCATCTATTAAGATATCTTAAAGCAGCTCCGGGTCAAGGTTTATTTTATTCATCTACTTCAGATCTTATTATCAAAGGTTTTTCAGATGCTGATTGGGGATCTTGTCTTGATACAAGGAAGTCTACTACTGGATTTTGTATTTTTTTGGGTGATTCTTTGATCTCTTGGAAATCCAAGAAGCAGGTCACTGTTTCAAGATCTTCTGCAGAGGTAGAATACAGAGCTCTAGCTACCACAGCTAGTGAATTGGTTTGGGTTCTCCAGCTGTTATGTGATTTTCAGGCTGTTCCCCCATCTACTTTGCTTTTTTGTGACAATTTGGCTGTTGTTCATATTGCCTCTAATCCCACTTTTCATGAAAGAACTAAGCACATAGAAATTGATTGTCATTTTGTTAGGCAGCAGGTTAAACAGAAGAAGTTCAGGCTCATGCCTGTTAAAAGCTGTGATCAACTTGCAGATCTCTTCACCAAAGCATTGCCTCTTCCTGCTTTTTCACATTTGTTGTCCAAGATGGCTTTTCTCAACATTTATGCTTGCTCAAGTCCATCTTGAGGGGGGGATATTGGATATGTAGCTGTTGTATTAAGCTGTGTAGTAATTTCTGTATAGCATTTATCATTTTGTATTTCTGTTCTTAATAAAACGTGTTTTATCTATCACGTTTTTATTAGTTTTCCTTTCTTTTAGCACTTTTAGGTAGTTATTGTAACAGCTATTTAGAGCTGAATTTGTTACCGTTGTAAAATACTTTTTCCCACTTTTTCAATAACAATTTCTTCTTCCTTCTTCCCTCTTCGATTTTTCCTCTGATATGAACTCCAGATTAGGGTTCTAACAGCCTATGTAACACAAGGGATGAATTATCATTCGCTTTTGGACTGATAAGCCTCGTTTGTTGGGGCGTCGCTGAAATCCCTCAAATCGTCACTAATTTCCGTACTAAATCCGGCCACGGAATTTCCCTCGCCTTCCTCCTCACTTGGATTGCCGGGTTCGTTGCTAAATATTATACCTCTCTTTCTCTTTCTCTATATTTTTTTTTTTGTTTTTGTTTTTCAGGCACAATAAAGACAAGAAATTTCTTGATTATATATATTATTTTATTTTATTGTTTTGGCAGTCACATATTCAATTTAGTGGGTTGTCTTCTTGAACCTGCAACTGTAAGTCCTGATTCTTACCCTGTTTTCTCGTTAACTTACTATTGCAACAAAAGAAAGTGTAAATTACATTTACATCTTTGAGTTATGCTAAAATAACTTTAAAGTTTTTTTAGTATTGGTAATTACCGACACACCCCTGAAACAGTACCGGATCTTAATTTCATAGCCCGGGGATCGATATGCACTATATTTGTTTCCCTTAAGCTCTATTTTGTCTTCTTCTTGTCTTCATCTTGTTGTCTTCAGCCTAATACTAATAGTCCATTAGAACACTATGGAATAAATTATCCAATGCGCTATATTTGTTTTTTTTCTAACGAGCTTGTTACAATTTTTTAGGGGTGATGGTAATTACTGAGACTAAAGGGACTTTAAAGTTATTTTAGCATATCTCAGGGATGTATGTGTAATTTACCCAAATAAATAAATAAAATTAGGTGACATAATAGTGTGAATTTTCTTTTTCTTTTTTTTCTTCTTATTGTGATATATATATTTCCTTATTTGTTTTGTATTATGTTTTTTTGGGTGGTGCATCCAGCTTCCGACTCAGTTGTACACAGCTATGGTAAGATCATTCTTTCATTTTTCTCTAGTAATCATGTATGTAATAAATAAATAAATAAATTGGTATTTAATTTTGTTTCCAATTGGAGCAGCTATACACAACCTCCACAGTAGTTCTAGTTATCCAGAGCATATACTAGGATTATTTTCGCAACAAATTAAATGGCGAAACATCCACCACAAACACTCCAATCAAGAGGTATATTAATACTTATATATGAATTCAAATTGCATTAATAAAATAAAAATCTTTAAATAATAATTTAGATCAATGGCTGCGTATTGCTCGACTTATTCGTATCCTTTTTTAACTTAATTTAGATTTAAGTAATAATTTATTATATTAAAAAAAATGAGCAACCTTAATTAGTGACAACAGATAATACTACAGTATGTGTACTACAGATATCCTTGGAAGGAAAATTGCAGCAACCTGAAAGAACACGAAGAAAGAAAATGAAACCATATATATTCTTCTTTTTAAATATGGTCTCTTTTGTAATTTAAATGAAACTATTGGTCTTTTTTGTAATTTAAATCCCCACTCCCCAGTGAGTGTTTGTTCTTTTTGAGTATTTCTTTAAATTAGGGCCCAATAAAATATTTAACTCAGTCCAACAAGCTCTGGCCAATCAGAGGCAAAGGGCCCAACTTGATGCCCATGTACATCTAATATTTTACTTCCTTAAAATATTCCCTTCCATATATATTTATATTTTATATTTATAGCTATAAATTAAATTAGCTATAGCCTTTAACTAAGCTAATTTGTGGGTAATGGTCATTTTGGGGGGGCCCACAGTGAGACCAAGAATCCGCGTGAACGAAGGAAATAGTGTTGTGGTCCCCACTGGATTTACGAGTTGTGCAAATTGACTATATATATATTTTTGTGTTATTTATTTAATTAATTAATTAAATTATAATTTTGGTATAGGAAGAGTAGAAGTTGAGGCATGTACGAATATTCTTTGCGCAGTGGATATGGAGTTGAAAGAATGTACAGAAAAATATTTAATATGGAGAGTGCTACTCTGCTAATACTTGCCATTGTGTTTTTGATTGTTGTACCTAATTATTTAATTATTTAATTAATTAATTAGTTAATTAGTTAATTAATAATTGTATCCCAATTTCGACAATTATTCTTCTATTTTGGTTCAAATTTCAAGTGCTGTTTAATTATCTTGTCTCCTTTATGTTGCATTTGTATTACAGTATCAGTCCTTATTATAATATATATAAATAAGCAGAAAATGCACTATAAATTTCCCATTTTCACACTTTCACACTTTCACCCCTAAAAATAAAAAAAAATGTGATAACCCACCTTCGAAATATTTTTTTGGTTGCACTTTTGCCCCAAAAGCCAATTTCTAGTGGCCATTGTGCTCCAAATATAACATTTTAAAGCGGCAGTATGCAGAAAAAAACAATATTTTTAAGGGGTAATGTGTAACAAAAATAACATTAAAGAGGCAACGTGCAACAAAAACACTCAATTACGGTGAATAATCCATCAGAATTTTGCTACTGGGGCAATGTGTAACAAGAATAACATTTTGAAGGGGCATTCACTTTTTTTCTAAATTTGGAGGGGGTAAAGTGCGAAAATCAGAAATTTATAGGGGGTGGTGTGCAATTTGACCTATTAATAAAGAAGAGAATTACTTAAACAGAAGACCAAAATGACATAAAAGCTTTTATTCTTATAGTTCTACAGTAAAAGGTAGGCCAAATTCTAATACATGAACTATTTATTACTTTTGCGAATGCTAAAAAAGGAAATAAAAACAAAACTTACAATTTAATTTCCATTTCGTGGACATCAAACGATTTGTTTCGAAGTAATGTAAGAAGAATGAGTGTCCACGATGAGTTTGATAAGCGGGTCTTCCACGTCAGCACCGGACTCAGTCTTGTCCCTTTGAACAATTACGTTTCCGCCCTTTGTGACGACAATAACTTCCTCTTTGCGTGTCAAAAGCTCGTTGGCTACAACCATATCCATATTGTATTTCTTAAGGGCCATATTAGCCTTGTCCACAAGAATCTTCGTATCCGTCTCTAACTGTATCATGTTAAGCACATGTTCAAAATGATATCCGTTCTATTCACACACACACACACACACACACACACACACACACATATATATATATATATATATATATATATATATATATATATATATATATATGTTACCTTAAAGGAAATGCAAAAGGCGAGAGGAGCCCAATCTTTCCGGAGCACTGAAAGCATCTTCGGGACCTGAGCAAGTCGCATGTCCAAAGGTCCAGAGCTCGATTGTATTTTATGCACCGTCTGCATCAAATCAATACCATTTCTAAATAAATATGAATGCATGAAATCGCCCCATTTTTGTAGATATTCTATGATTTAATCCCGAAAAATATAATTAAATAATTTAGTCATAATAAAGAGAGATCTAGAATTTCTTCAATGGAGATTTTGCGAAACAATCCCTGTGTTGCGGGAGCATATAAAAATATAATAAAAAAATCAACTTGTTTTCGACATTAAATTCTGAAAAGCGTCTTTTTTTTCTTTTGTTGATTGGTTCATTACTTACCATGCTCTCCCAAGGAACGTAAAAATCAGAAACAGCAGCAGCAAGATAGAATAAAGCACTTGGCCCAAGGCTCCTCATTGACAGCGCAATCAACTGCAAAATCTGCGAAGAAAATGAGACAGTAATCGTAAGTTAACGAAGGAAAAATAACCAATTCGTACCCGTAACTTGCCAAGCGATATACGTCTCGACAATCTATTAAAAAATATTGGCTCCATCGCCAAAGAAAATATAGGTGTCATCAAATTTAAAGTACTAGTTAGTTTTAAAGATAAATTCGCAGCTTTCTCCAGTACAAGAGAACTTGAATTGTCGAAAAGCTAAGACAAGAACATTATCATTTTCTTCTCCCTCGCAAATAATTTACCATACTCAGATAAGGGACATGATCGAAAAATCGTTTAAAAAGAAAGGCATGTATGTTAATCATCAACAAGAGAAACGTGGAAAATAAATTTAAAAAACCGATCTTGGACCCCATTCTAGAATATTATTCAGATCCATACGCATCCAAACGATTACTCTGGTCCTCAAGACGTATTGTTTTTCATAAAACCATATTCTTGATTAAGCAAATTAACATCAGAAAGACGAACACACCCTCAATAAAACTCAAGAAATTAAAGAATTAGGAGGCACACCTTTGCAAAAGCATGGATATAATATGGTAGACATGATAAATGATAAAATCGAAAGATATATACCACATGAATGCTTATAGAATTTCATGAAAATCAGCCTTTTATGAAGTCGGAAAAAGATTCCACAGATGATCCTGATTGAAAATTCGCATTTACAGGATCTTAATTGCCAACAAAGAGATTTCTATGGAAAGTTTGTAAGACTTCTATACATCTAATACTTGATCAAACCATGGTTGTTTTTCAGTTACGGGTTTTCCACATAATTCTTGCATTTAAAACTTTTTTCTCTTGCATTTTACTTAGTGATACTTGCTTCGGACCGTTCTTATCATCCAGTGGGAGTAAAAGGAATATATACGTTCTTGTTTAATTTATCAACACTCTCCCCCAACATCTGAGCCTCAATTATAGAACTGGTCTAAATTTGCACAGAATTCTTTCCAGTTAAACAAATTCCTAACTAAAAAAACACGAGACGGCATTTTTTATTTAAATTTATGGAAAACATAACAGTAAGACTACCTGAAGATACTCAAAAATTGTTGTAAAGGGAAGTTTCAGCAAAGTGCCTCTCGTAACTGCCTGCAAACAAGATTGAATAGTCCCGGTTCAATCATACAAGTCATAAGTAGAGTAAAATATCATGAGAACAGAGGAAATACTTACCAAATGATTGTCAATGATGGCTCCCTCGACTGTTTTCGCATGTATTGGGTTCACTGAGATAGAAATGTATTACAGTATCAAGCAACAAAATATTACTGATAATCAGTGCAATAATAAAATGAAGAGGCTATATGCATTAATAAACGAAAAGGAGAAATATGTTTCCAGGTAAAGTAACCGGATAGTTACAGTTTTCGTCCTTATATTATACCACTTATTCCTTTTTCGTCCCTCTACAATTGGGGGTTTACAATATTGGTCCTTAATGTTTTTAAAACACGGACCAAACATAGAACCAGATAGCTAACTCGGTCACGATTGAAATGGTTCAACAGAATTTATTATTATTATTATTTTAATCATTTATAAATAGTTATAAAGTGTATCTTGTAAAAATCCATTCAAAATAAACTATCCATCACTAAATATCAATCTAAAGACTCCAATAAATTTATCAATCAATTTAAGCATAAACAAATTAAATTAAATATTATAACGTGTACTCAGGGGTGAAAATTGGAATGAATGTTTTTATATCCGACGGTTCCGATCCGATATTTTCTGATTTTGGAACAATATTTTCTAATCCAAATTCCGAAAACCCAACTTCCGATTTTTCCAAAAATATTTGGATCGGAATTGAAATATATATATGAGATTCCGATCCGATTTAAGTTCCGAAAATTCCGATTATTTTTGTTCCGAATATTGCACTTAAAATACCAATATTATTATGTATTTTATATTTTAGGTGACAAAAAATTGGAAATTTCCAATTTCCGCCGGTACCGATCCGAAGTTTTCCGATTTTTTTTGGAACGGAAATGAAACTACTTTTTGCTTCCGAAAAAAAATCGGAAATTTTCCTACAGGGCTGACTCCGATCCAACCCGTCCAATTTACACCCCTACGTGTACTTGTATCCTAATACTAAGATATCATGCAATATTTATGTCGTAGAATGCCTATGTAGAACGCAATAAAATACCTGTCACATTTGATCCATTAGTAACTTCAAAACACTCGAGCAATGGATCGTCTGGAAGAGACCTGCAATACGGCTGGCAAGTTCCTCTGCATAAAATTTTCAATAAATCATGAAATACATTTTGAGTAGACGAATTAACATTCTAACAAAACGGGCAAACAAGCTCTGGTTTGTGAAGTTACCCACCGACGATAAAGAAATACCACAGCATATCCAGCCTTCAGAAAATACCTGCAGTTCCAGTTACAAACTCTCTTGTAAACAAAAATATAAACGAAACATCAAAATCATGAACAGAAACATAAACAGAGAATAATGTAGTTTACTCTGTGGATGCAGCTCCTCTATGACCAGAGCTGAAATTGTCAATGTAACGAACGCATCGTTGTTCCAAAGGTACGGTTGTACCGCCAGATGTCACGCATACAACTCTATTGGCTCTTCCTTCTTCAAAGATACATGTAAAAGAATCGCAATAAGTTGCAATTGAACTATCGGAAAAGTAAACATGTGATTCAAACGTAATTAAATAGCAAACCTACCCAGGAATTCTTCGACTTTTCTTTTGATTGCTTCACCATCCTTTAGAGACGGGGCGGAATCGAAGAAAGAGTTGATTTCTTCGAAATTTGCGGAACCATTTGATGCGTCCATCATATGAAATTGGTTACCTGTAAAAACCAAAACCCTGGAAATCGATGAACTCATGAATGAACAAATAGCTGAACGATAACTAAAAAAAAATATAAAAAAAAATTACATCAATGTGGTGTATGGGTTATTTGATTTCCGATAACAAAAGCTAAAGCATATGAAAAAAATATTTTTAACCATAAAAATATATATATATATATATATATATATATATATATATATATATATTGATTTTAAAATATCCAAATTAAGTTCAAATTCTCGAAAAAAGAAAAATCGAGACTTGGGATAGTCTCTGAATTATGTGGCGTGGCTAGAGAAAAGCGGGGGTTGCAGCCTCCATCTCTAATTTTAATAGAATATGACTTTAATAGCCGTAATTTCCATATCTAAGTTTTTATATAAGTAAACCTACGGATATATGATGCTTATTTACTGCCCACTTAAAATTAAATTCCTCCTCCTAAATTATTGAGACGGTATTTTAAATAAATAAGAGCTACAATAATTGCAATAGAATCATAAATATCTCTTAGGGGGTTTGCTTTTATTGGGCTTACTTAAATATGGACTTCTTCGAGCCTACACCCGGTGATAGATACTGGGTGGATCTTATGGTGTCATGTGCTATTTTTTGTATTTTATAATATATTCCCCCATTAGGGTTTACCTTTAAGGGTTTTAGAAAAATAAAAAAAGGACACGTGGCAGCAGAAAATCTACCTGGTGTTTACCACCAGGTGTACGGTCGAAGGAGCCCTTAAATATGTTATACTATTTGTCGGCGGATGATATGAAAAGGAAAAAGATAATAAAAACTGAAATGCTAATTGCAGCGGGACTTTTACTGAAATTGACTTATTTGCGGTGGTATTCTCATTTCTCTTTTTTTCCAACTTCATAAAAAACCCAAAACTCTCTCAACTTAATAAATTCGAAAAAGGAGAATTTCAATTTTTTTTGACAAACAAACTACCGATCAACAAGAAATTCTTCAATGGCCGATTCAGATGACTTCTACGAGGTAAAAACGAAGAAATTTTAGGGAAAATTGACGGAGGAATCTTGTTGTGTTGCACGAGAACTCAAAATAATTGAGGTTCCCGTAGCACATGAGTGCTGTGCTACACAGCACGGCAAATTAAATAAAAAAAAAAAAAGAAAAAAAAAAACTTTTCTTCTTCTGCAGGACGGAAAAGGGGGTAGGATCATCCTGTAGGGCACAATTGATTGTTAATTTTTTTTCTTTTATTCCATAGTATTATTATTATACTACTATTATTTGTTATACTTTGGTAGGCTAATGAAGGTGATTTTGACGATGATTTTTACGATGAATTTGCTGCTGAATATGAGAACGAGTACGAGAATCCTAACATGTGATATGATGTTTCTCAAAACACAACAACTTCTGAGAATCACGGTCAATATTTCAATGTGGATATTGAGTTTGAAAAATGCAAAGAATTAGTGGTATGAGCAAAGAATTATTGAGAGGGAGCCACGTGAAGCCGACATTAATTATGGATCGACTGAGGAAGGATAATCCATAGACATCGATTAGCGTGAAACATGTCTACAACCAACTTGAAAATATGAAAAAAGAGAATATGGCGGGGAAGACTGTGATCCAACACGTAATGTCGAGCCTCCAAGAAACTGGATATGAATATTGGTATCGAAGTAATGAAGCTGGTGATACACTTACTGATTTGATGTTTGTCGCTCCTATTTCACTAAAACTTTTGCAGTTATTCTCTCACATTATATTGATGGACTGCACTTACAAAACCAATAGGTATGTAGTTATTTTGTATTTAGTTATTGTACATTGATTCATTTGATATTTTTGTTTAGGCTTAAAAATATTTTATGTATATGTATGAAATGCCACTACTGGAAATAGTTGGGATTACACCTGTTGGTTACAATTTTACAATTGTTGTTGCTTTCATGTCTTATGAAGATGCAGACACATATGCATGGGCTATGAGTTGTTTGAAATGTGCATTGGGTGGGCTGGTACGTGATGTCATATTGATGGATCGTGAATTGAGACATATTAAAGCAATGCCTCAAATTTTCCCAAATTCTGCACATTTCTTGTGTTTATTTCACATCAATAGAAATGTGGAAAAAATGCGTCGAAATTTATTGGAAGTAGTAAACACGGGGTTATATTCCAACGCGGACATTAGGCAACGCTAGTGGAATCAAAAACATAAGAAGATTACTATGAAAATTACGAGGAAATAGTTAGACGCTATGATTGTTAACCCAAACTGATATCATACCTTAACGATACTTGGTTGATATACAAGCAAAAATTCGTTAAAGCATGGACTAATAAGATTTTGCATTTGGGGAACTCGCCGACTAATAGGTATTTCCTGTTTAATTTTTGGTATGTATTTTATAATATATTGTTGGTGTTTTTAGTTATTAGTTGCATTTTTTATGCCTATCAACAGGGTGGAAAATGCTCACAATTCTTCGAAGGGTTGAATTAGTGCTTTCTACCGGCGTTGTTAACACCATTCAATATCAGCTTGATTTCGGGGTCAAGCATCAACTTACGAGGATCAAAGGGGAGTTTTCAAAATTCAAATTAATCAGGAAGCATAAAACAGCGTATCCGGTATTTCAGGGTTTGATATAAGGTTACATATAAGGCATTAAATTTGCTGGATGATGAGCTTGGTAATACGGGGGTTGAAGACCCATCTAGTTGTGATCACGTTCTATAGGTTACTCATGGACTTCCGTGTGCGTGCCAAATTTCGTCAAAAATCTAGCAACGTGATACATTTATAACTACGGATCTACATCTATTCTGAAGTACCATGCACGTCGTTGAAGAACCAAAAATACCCGAAGCACAGGTAGACCGCGAAGCGGATATGAGAAACCAGATAATCAGACTGGCCACCGAGGTGTTACAAAAAGATTACATGACTCAAAAAATGACTGTTGATTACATGAATAACACTATTAATCCTAACACGATCCACTTCGTTGACCCTGCATATGTTAAACCAAAGGGACGACCAAAGGATAAATCGATGAAGAGAGATAAATCTGGTTGGGAGTTCTCACAATTCTCGCCGAAGTCGTCTATTGATGAAGAAAAGGGTAAATCGTCTGCAGGTTCTAAGGGTCGAAAAAAGTACTTGTACCGGAACGCCACCATCGAAAGTAACCGATCCCGCTCCCGGTCGCAGACGGGGGTGAGGTTAGGGTAGTGGTAGATCACGTGATGAATCTACTGCCAATCAGAATCGCATTTCGTTTCCACGAAAGGAACCGGGCGAAGAGCTCAATTTCAGATCTTACATCCCAGATTTTGTGGCAGAATCTATTGTGTCTTATGTTAATATTGTCGTAGAAGTCCGGCTGAATAGGAGGTTGACGTACGACGGCCGGTGGTCCCTGTGGCACTGGATCCCGGTTGATAACGTACTGATACGTGCGAGGTACGTACCAGTCCATGTACCGAGAAGTAGTATCCAACGGCGGCCAAGCTAATATCCTACCCTCCATTGTAATCGAGTTGCAAGCCAGGTCTGTCCACTCCTCGCCTGGAGAATCGTACCGTACCTCGTATGACTGACCTCCAATCGGACCATGTAGTCATGGCTCTCTAGACTGAATGTAGAAATGTGGTATGGTCTTTCTGAAGCCGAACGGCCGTAGGACGCGATCCGGCAAATACGGCACAATAGTCTCCATAAACTGTATACATCCGTAATACAGTGTACGCGGAATGCGTCTATGCCCGTGCAGACCGTAAGGCATTCAGTCAATCTGATACAATTATATTTACGTAATAAATACAAAATGCATCAACGAAACAGATAAATCCAGCAATTAAAATACATACCAGATCGGCATGCATATCATCGACCATCCTTCGGACCGATATCAAGTCTGAAATGCCCTTGCGTGGTTTCCATTTCAGGAAACGTGGCTGCATCCCCCTACAAGTCGAATTAATAGGTGCTCGCAAAGGGCGAAAGTACTCATAAATCCAGCACTATAAATAAACGAGATTAAATTAAAAATATAATAAATTATATTATATTATATTATATTATATTAGTACCTAAATTATACTAACTAATACTACACATTATTAACATAATATATTAAAATATATTATATTAGACACTAATAAGTTATAATATATTAAATTAAAAATATATTACAATAGAATACCTGAAGCAGTAACGTGCATCCATGTAATCCCTTCACATGGGCCCTAATAGCCAAGCCCAACTGTCTGAAAGTGAGCCAACACAGCTGCACCCCAAGCATACTCGCCGACGTGCTCTAGGTCGCAGGAGTATCTCATCCACGTTGGCTTGAACTTGTCTATACTCCGGTCGGGGAACAAAGTCATACCGAATAGAAACATAAAAACCCTACGACCTTCTGCCGACAAGACCGTAACCAATTGTACACACGCTAAACAAAGTCCGACCATTTTATTCCACTATTGTCGAGCATGGTATGCGAGTCGACTAGATTCAAATCAAGAACCTCTGCAAGCAACATCTCACACATAGGTCTCTCCTCGTCAAAATCACCGTAAACTAATAGACCGTTGACACACAACCCCAAGATGAATGCAACATCATTCAGGGTGATCGTCATCTCACCCCAAGGCATGTGGAAATTGTTCGTCTCCGCCTGCCACCTCTCTACAAATACATGCATGAGTCCCTTGTCCACATTATTAATGTAGAAGTGCTCGAGTGAGTCCAGGCCAGATGTCTCCAATGGCTCTAACTCATCATGCCCGTAAGGAGCCATTTGATCCTTCAGATTAACCTTTTTAAACGCCCTTAGCGCCTGAATCCTAGACTCACATCGTCCGACAGTGCGCTCCTGTAGAATATCTTATTTAATTAGAAAATGTATGTTAATAATACATATATATATATATATATATATATATATATATATATATATATATATATATATATATATATATATATATATATATATATATATATATATATATATATATATATATATATATATAAACTTACATATCCTTCATAAATGTAGTGGGCAATATGACTCTTGAAGCTAGGAATCAACCTTCAATCAGTCGGTCCTCCTGAAGCCGGACCATGTAACACAATTTCACCACTGAAAGTGTCGAACTCGTACCGAGACTTGCGTTAGCGGGGAGCCAGGACGGGAACATCATCAGAATCGCTCGCCACAGGGTCCTGCTCGTCGTCGTGTTGATCGTAGGGGATACATGAATCCTTCTCTAGAGATCCAATGCTACCAGCCATAGCTCTCGAACTCCGGTCAACATCGGGTACCTCATCCACGACGCGTTAATCAGCAGCACCATCTGCTTGCTCAATAACTCTCCTATGCCGATGAGATGCAGTCATATAAATGCACTCGGCTTCCGCCCCGACTTCCCCGCCATATCGAATTTTAATCTTCGGGACTTTTTCCGAACTAAAAGCACACATAAACCCTTTCCCCTTGTCGTGACGTGTCCTCTGTACAAAATAAACATCTTAATTAATTAAAAAGTTGAAGCTCCCGTTCTGCAGAGCACGGGAACTTGAACAATCTTCAAGTTCTCGTGCTCAACAGAACGGGATCTTCAAGATTGTTCAATCCCCCGATCTGTAGAGCACGAGAACTTGAAGATTATTCAAGTTTCCGTGCTCTGCAGACAGGAGCATCAACATTGTATTTTTTTACGAAAAATGAAAATTAACAAGATTTTTTAGCGTTACGTTCTGCAGAGAACGAACACTTGAAGAATCTTCAAGTTTCCGTGCTCTGTAGAACGGGAGGCTCAAAAATCTTGAATCCCCCTTTCTGCAGAGCACGGATACTTGAAGTTTTTTCAACTGTTCGTGCTCTTTAAAACGGTGGCTTCAAAAATTTTAAATTTTTTTTTTCGCAAATTACCTAGATCTAATCCTAACATGCGTTTTTACCTAAATTGTAAATGAAACTAATTGAAAGTAGTGGGATATGGAAAAATTACCGTAATCGAGCCTCGTTTGCTACAGATTCAAAGTCAAAATATTTTTCAAAATTCAAATGTCTTGAGAGAGTTTGAGAGTATGAGACAAAATTTCAAAACAAAATTAAATGAAAAAGATTCCGCTGTATTCAGTAATAGTTCCGCTGCAAATAGTAACACCCTAATAAAAATGAAAAATATAGGATGTGAAAAAATTTCTATTGATATTTTTATTGATATGAGAAAATTACACATTCTTGTTCAACTAAAGAGCAATTCTCCCCGTGCGATGCACGGAATTGCAAAAAGGAAGAAAAATTAAATATATAATAATTAAATTGTGTTAAATAAATTCACATCAATATGTATAAGAGAGAGAAGGAGTAAAAAAATATATTATCCGAATGAAGTAGAATTTTGCTAGCGGATTTTCTAATCTGATTTGCTATGAAGGTCATTAGAGAAAAAAAGCTGGAAATAGAAGATGGAAAAATACTAATTATTAATGTTTAAAAAAATTACAAATATGTCATTAGGGTTTCTTATGTTCCCATAGCGTTTCTTACTTTTATATATACTAGCAATTCTCTCAGTGCAATGCATGGAATTGCATAAAGGAAGAAAATTTAAATATATGATAATTAAATTATATTAACAAATAAATTGACATCGATTTCTGTAAATTGTAAAAGAGAGAAAAAAAATTATGTATAAAAAAACACACTTTCCAAACGTATTAAAATTCGTGGATTTGCAAATCTGATTTACTATGAAAGTTATTAGACAAAAAAAGCTGGAAAATAGGAGAGATGTTTATTTTTTTATTTTTTTTGTTTACAAATATGCCAATAGGGTTTTAGGTTGCCATATTGTTTCTTACTTATATATATATATAATAAGATGAAAGGTCATTAGACAAAAAAAAAAGTTGAAAAATAGAAAATGAAAAAAATACTAATAATTAATATTAAAAAATTACAAATATGTCATTAAGATTTCTTATATTACTTTATATATAAGATTTACACGTTGCACGAATCAATTTATACACTACAAATATCCATTACTTAAAATCTTTAAATTCATGAGAATCGGTTTTTGGGGATCGAACTAACACATTTATTATACGTCATAACAGCGGGTCTTGAGATGAAAAAATATCTGCTGATTTTGGTCAAAGCCGTGTTAATATTTCTTTTAACCGGTAAAAACCCATGACGCTCATTTTAGATAAAACTATGTTGGTTTACTTATATTGTAAAGGTAATACCTTTCGAGTGGAGTGAGAGGCAAAATCTCTCCTAGTGAGAGGCAAAACCTCTTCTAGTGAGAGCCGGAGACTTTTTTTCTTCTCTTCCCTCTGATTGTTTTCTTCTCCTTCATTCTTTCTGTTTTTCGATAACTCGAGCATGCATTTTTTCTTTTTCACCTTGTTTGTGAAATCGTGGGTTTTTCTTTGTTGTTTATTGCCTTATTTATCTCTATTCTAGGGTTTGTTGCAATATTTTATTTCTCGTGACGGCTAGGGTATTTTTCGTTTTAATATTTTGCCTTCCATTTTCTCAGATTGTAAGACTGCAGTTGGAGCTCCTCACTGACAGTTGTCCTCTCTCCATCTCACTCTTCTCATTTGCTCTTGTCCAATGGAGGATATCACACTCTCTCTCTAAAAAAGTCACCCTCACGTCAACGGAGGATGAAGACGTAGTTCTTCCGTCGGCTGCCAAAGAGACTAAGGGTTAGGGTATCGGGGTTAAGGTTGCTGGTTGGGTTGTGGCGCTTAAGGAGATGAGCCCTCATTCTATCAAACTGAATCTCATTCGCTTAATTCAACCAGTGAGAGGTTACGACTTCACATCGCTGGGCTCGAACCGATTCCTTATCCGATTTGATCACAAAGTGGACGCTAAGCATGCTCTGGATGGTACGCCTTGGCAATTAGATATGAATGCAGTTCTCTTCAAAAAAATTCTTCCTGAAGAAGACCCTCTAACAATCCCTCTCAATACGATGAACATCATCGCAAGGATTCATCAACTCCCACACTCTCTCCGTACTACCATGAGTGCTTCTCTGATAGGGAGCAAGTTAGGGACCGTCCAAGAATTATTGAAATCGAAGCGGGGAGAATATGGAGATTTCATTTGAGTCCGAGTGGGTATTGAGGTTACACTGAAATTGGTCAGAGTAATGCACGTGAGGGACTCGGACGGCAACCGCCACTAGGTCTCAGTCATATATGAAAGGCTTCCAATCTTTTGCTTTCTCTGTGGGATTATCGGACATAGTGAGCCTCGCTGCCCATCTCGCTATGAAGATGACTTTACAGAGCCAGGTGACAATTTTTCTTATGGTGTTTGGCTTAAGGCACCCACCAGCCGAGATGAGAAGAGGACATAACTTCCTCTTCAAGCCATCTCCTCACCTCGGGGATTGAATTCTGATTCCTGGAATAAAAATCCGACTCGGGGTACTTCTATCTTCAAGCAACAACCCTAAACACGAACTCCCAAGGTATAGGAAAAACATCGGGTAAAGAGAACTAGTCTGCAACGTCCCTTGATGACTCACTATTGTTTAACCACAAGATTACTACACTGGCCGAGAATTCTAATACTGAGGTGGAAAGGAAATTCCTGAAAGTCTCTAACAAATGAAGGAAGAAGAAGGCAGATGAGTTGATGGTGCTTGATACGGAACGCACACTGAAATGTGCGCATCTTCGTCTCTTGGACGAGGACATTTCTCCAGCGGCGGAGGCTGCGTGGCAACCCCGCCAAGAGTCATGAGTTGCCTCTTCAGGAATTGTCAAGGACTGGGGGGGTCCCTTGACAATTCACGAAATCGGAGCGATGCTTCGAAAATTTTACCCCTCACTGGTGTTCATTTCGGAAACGAAGTCAACACCTCGGTTCGTGGAAATTTTAAAAGGGAGTTGGAATTATGAAGGAATTTGTGTTAATCGAGAAGGTTTGTCCGGCAGCCTTGCTCTACTCTGGAAAAAAGGATATGAATATTACGCTCTTATCATTCTCTAAGAACCACATCGATATGGTGGTTGAGAATTCGGAAAAAGAGGTTAAGTGGCGCTGTACGGGATTTTATGGATTCCAAGAAACTCGGCGGCGGCGGGACTCATGGACTCTCCTACGCCAACTCCGTGATCTCTCCTCGCTACCATGGCTCGTCGGTGGTGATTACAACAAGATTCTGTGCAACTCAGAAAAGGAGGGTGGCCTTCCTCAACTCCATTACCAAATTGAAGTATTTCGCAGATGTCTGATTGATTGTGATCTCAACGATCTTGGATTCGAGGGCCGGTGTTTACGCGGTGCAATAACAGGGAGGTGCCCAACACAATTAGAATTATGATTGATCGGTTTTGTGCTAACGGGGAATGGTCGGCGCTCTTCCCTTCAGCTAAAGTCCAACATCTTACGGCAGCAGGGTCGGATCATTGCCCCATAATGCTCACTCTCTGCCCGACCTCGAATTATCAACGACGAGGACATCGTAAACCTTTCCATTTCGAATCTATGTGGCTCCGCCGAGATTATTGTGAAGAAGTTATTAAAAACGTGTGGGACTCTTCCCACTTAGCCGATCCGATGGAGGATTTACTCATGAAAACAACCGAGTGCCGGGTTGCCTTGCTTCATTGGAGCAAAATAAATGTTTGTGCCCCGCAAAAACAGATTAACGAGTTAGAAAAAGAAATCTAGGAGTTAAAAAGGGGGGTCCAGCCTTTGGAGACAAAAGAAGTGATCCGTTCTATTAAAAAAAAACTCGAAAAGGTATATGGAGATCAAAATGAGTATTCTTAGGGGTAATGTTATTTACAAGATTGGACCGAAAATTATCACCAATCATCTTAGGGGTATTCTTAATGACATAGTCTCCCCAACTCAATCAGCATTTGTTCCCCACCGCCTCATTACAAACAACGTTTTAGTTACGTTGCTTACGAGATTAATCATTTTATTAAAACTAAAATGGGCGTAGAGAGTCTTATATGGCAATTAAGTTAGACATTAGCAAGCTTACGATCACATTGAATGGGTTTTTCTGAGAAGAGTGCTTGCTCGATTTGGTTTCCCCCTTCATTTTATTGATCTTATCATGTTGTGTGTCTCTTCGGTCTCTTACTATCTTCTCTTTAATGGTTCGCAGTTTGGAACTCTTTCTTCATCCCGGGGTCTTCGGCAAGGAGATCCCCTATCTCCATTTTTGTTTATTTTGTGTGCAGAAGTTATGATCTCGATGATTCAGACAGCAGTTTCTCGTGGCCAACTTCATGGAGTCCGTATTGCACCACAAGTGCCTGTCATCACCAATCTTTGCTTCGCCGATGATACCCTTTTGTTCTGTCGCGCCGATCCATGGGATGCTTTTGTACTGAAAATATTTTAGACTTATATGCTCGCATCTCAGGATAAGATGTCAACTTGGCCAAAACGACTATATGCTACAACCCTCATACTTGCGAAACTACCAAAGGTCATATCAGAGACATCTTAGGCTTCAAGGAACTGGAGAGACATGATACATACTTGGGGATGCTGGCCTCACTAGGGAAATCTCGTAAGGAGATCTTCCAATTTCTTCGGACAGAATATGGGGCCGAATCAAGGGTTGGGGCGCTCGACAACTTTCGAAGGCGGGAAAAGAAATCATGATCAAATCAGTTTTACAAGCAATTCCCTCTTATATTATGAGTTGTTTTGCATTACCTGAAGGATTAATTCGGAACTTGGAGTCGTTGATTAGGCAGTTTTGGTGGGGAAGGGCTGGATCGAAGGGGATGAACTTGGTATCTTGGCAGAGACTTTGCAAGCCAAAAAGCAATCGGGGTATGGGTTTTAGGGATTTGAGGCTATTCATTTTGGCGCTTCATTACCCAACCTGATATTCTTATCCCAAGGGTGATGAAAGCGAGATACTTCCTGTCGGGCGACATTCTCCAAGCACAAATTGGGAATCGACCAAGCGCAACCTGGAGAAGTATTCTGAAGGCCCGGCCCTTGGTTTTATTGGGGATGCGTAAGAGAATTGGTAATGGAAAAACGACGGCGATTTGGGGAGAACCGTGGTTAATGGAGGACGGGAACTTCAACGTCTTTACTCGACGCTCAATGCACTCTACATTTCTAAATTTAGTGGTGGATCTTATAAACCAAGACTCGAATTGTTGGAATGTTGACCTCATTGACCAATGTTTTTGGCCAGTGGATCGAGATAGGATTCTTCACGTCCCTATTGGTAGTGAATTGATCGAGGATAGATGGGTGTGGCATTACTCGGCTAACGGGAAGTTTTACGGTCCTCTCATGCTATCTCAATGCTCTCAGTAGCAGGGTGGACCCAAGTGCTTCGCAGGGACGAGCGGGGGGCGATGGTAGTGGGGAAGTGGCGGAGGATTGGAGGATGGTTTGGAAGTTGAAGCTCCCCCCAAAAATAAAAAACTTCGTATGGCGCGCTTGTGCCGAAATTACGCCGACTGGTGTTGAGTTGTTTCGGCGAAGAATTAGTCCGACCCCTGAGTGTGCGATGTGTGGATGTCGATTAGAGACAATGGTGCATACAACATACGAGTGCAGTGGAATGTCCCGAATTTGACAGGCCCCGCCCTTTAATCTCCAACCTTTTCTCTCATTTGGAGTCCTTTTGGGCCTGGATCAGATTTACTCGACGGAACTTGAACGACTACTTATTCCATTTGGCGATTGTTATTGCATGGAAGAGCTGGCAGCTACGTAACAACCATTTGCATGGGCACGACGATATCCATGTTGCGGAGTTGCTGAGTTGCTGCGAGAATCTGGTGTCCCTGTTCCAAGCGCATCATATGCACCATGCCGACGGGCCCTGCCCCTCTCTTCCGTCTACCTGGACTGCTCCACCAATGGGCAGCATCAAAATCAATTTTGATGCAGCTCTACCTCCTGGTAAGCCGTTTTATGCGTTTGCCATGGTGGCGAGGAATCACGATCGTCAATGTCTTGGTTGGGCTATTCGCCACATTCCTGGGAAGCCAACACCTACTGATTGCGAGGCCCACGCAGCCCTTGCATCCATGGTCTGGGCTCGGAGACAAGGTTGGAACAATATCATTTTAGAGGGAGATAACCTCACAGTCATAAACCTTCTCAAGAACAAAGAGAACACTTCAACTTCGTTTGGTGCATTCATCGAAGAATGTATTTCGATTTCTTCTTCGTTTTCTAGTTG
The DNA here is from genome assembly GCF_000504015.1 of Erythranthe guttata. The sequence continues at coordinate 253,886 of NW_012192899.1, forward strand.
CATCTTTTCTTTTATTCGTCGTAAGGGCAATGTTTTAGCTCACTCTTTTGCCACGAACCTTGGCTATTCATGTAATGAGGGTATTTACACTCCCTCTAATTTAGGGCATTTAGCCTAATTTATTTATCACCTTTTCCTAAAAAAAAACTTATATTGTATAATATAATAAATTAATAATTTAAAATCCAAACATTATAGTATACACATATTATAATTGTTTATCGGATTATTGAAGATTACACAGTTATAATTTTATGATTATTTCTTCTTCTTGTTATGATTGTTACTGCATGAACATGACCAATTTATGTGTTTTATCTGTGATTATTGGAATTGACTCGATAAAACTATTTTGATAATTAAACGTTAAGTAGAAGAACCTTCGAGTAGTGTTAACCAGATTAGTATGTGAATGCATGTGGTATCGCAGATATACATATATTCACCTTATAATACAATTGTTGAGACTTATACTTTAATGTTTTATTCATAATCAGATTGAAGAGACATATAGTAATTTGCTTTTGAATAATAGAATTAATTTGCTTTTGGATAATAGAATTATAATACACGTGAAATCGGGTATAATTAATATAGTGTCTCAGGTTAACAGTAAAAATTGTATATTGCATAATAGAGGGGGTTTGTGTGAGCAATTCTTGCATATGGGGGAAATAAAATCATAGGTACGTCTGTATTGATATTATATCGTATTTATTTGCTTTGATAGTTAGTTTAATTAGTTAGATCATAAAATCTGACAATAACCTTTGAATTGCTGGATTGGAATATATATAGTTTGTAGAATTCGATATTTAGAATTAGATAATTTGAGTATTCCCTTGTGGATTCGACATCCGACTCTCATGAGTCCACTTTTACTACTTGTTTGCGATACATGCACTTGTGTAAATTTTGCTTGGCCGCAATTTTTTTCTTGCGAATGGAAATTTTCCAACTCCGAGTCACTCAGAAGTTTCCCCATCCGAGCCATTTTTTTCTCTCGCTAAAATGGTATAAAACTCCCATCTTATCGAAGTAATTTTTGGAAGAAAACGAGTTCATCGGCTTGGGATCGGATTCCACTCCAAAAGAAGGTAAAATTTTACATGTTTTCATTCGATTTGAGTGGAACGAAGTTAAAGACCAAATCAATGTGTCGAGCGATGAACAAACTTATCAACTATATTACTAAAGAATATATACACACAAAGTCCATACATAAGAAGTAGCATCAGTAATTGGATTGCAAAATCAATACTGTCTGAGGCAAAATTATAAATATCTAATGTACATAAATTATATCTAACCATGGTATATATACTACAGGATGAACTACTATACCTATATATATATGTGTCGTTTTCCGTAAATTAAACAGTTTCTCGTGGGGAACGAGCGGACCAGAGGGAGCTGAGTGCGCGTAGACGTTGAAAATACTCCCCGAAAGCAAGTAAACCCTTTGCTGCTTGACGGGTTGTCAATATACGAGACATTTGCTGCAGAGTTTGCTCCCTAAGATGATCAGCCTGCGACATAAAAAAAAATAAAAAATAAAAATAAACATATATATAAATAATAATCAAGAATCGAAATATAATTTATTTATTTTATTTTATTTTCTTGCAAGAAGACACTATGTACGTAAGGCCTATGCCATTTAAAAGAGAAGCTTCCGTTCTAATTTAGCATAAAAAAGGGTCGTCTCTAACTATATTATGCCATAAAGCGAATAACAAATCGAGACGAACTACATTTTTATTATTATTGACATGTATACTTTTGTCTATACTCTACTTGAAGTTGAACGAAGTCAAACGTATGTATCACGGGTTTTTTTGCGTAAAACTACTAAAATTCCAGCAGGGACATACGGAACTGGACTAATCTTATACGTCTAAGCTGCATGTTATCTTTAGGTATCGTTTGGTCCCTATGATAAGATTAGCCCACGTAAAATTAAATAAATCTTATGGAAATCCAATAAATAATCTTACAATTCCAATTAGGCAAGATTAGAGCAATTTTTTTCCGAAAAAGTTAGTGGACTAACCAAATTAAACATCCAATTATTTAATTAATCATGGCCAATTTTACCATCCAAATGAGGCCTTACTATATAAAAGAAGCAAAAGAATTTACGTATGCAACAGCTTTAACGAATAGGGTACCCGTTAAATGTGAACATGAAATGCACAAAAGTATATATATATATATATATATATATATATATATATATATATATATATATATATATATATATATATATATATATACCTGGTGTACGAAGCTTTCGAGGGATTCCAAGTTCTCGAGAGCAGAGGCAGTCTGAGAGCAGTAATTTCCGGGAGCGGGAGCAAGAAAGGTAATGCTCTGTGCAAGTGTTTGCTGAAGCTTATCCATTCCTTGTGACAAAGCATCCTCTGCTTGTATACAACAATGTTTTAATTTCCCGACGTTAGCTATTTGCTGATCTGTCAACGGCTCCAGCTGTGGCATTACAACCTGTGTTCCAACAAAAAAACTCGAACATTAATTAGTTTCTACAACTCGTAAGCCAGGATTCCACTAAGACTTTATGGTAGGAGATTTCGTAGCCAATTCCGAATCTGCAAATTTCCGGTTTCTGAATTATGAAGGTTCCGATTTTCGATTTTTCTGTTTTTGTTTCTGATTCGAATACGTATTAGATTTCAATTAATGGTCCGGTTTTAATTTCCGAATTCCAACTTTTTTTTTTTGCCGAAAAATACACTTAAAATATCACTATTATTATGAGTTCTGATCCGATTTTAATTTGCGAAAACTACACTTATAATACAACTGTATTATTATAGGTGCCGGAAAAAAATGGAGTTTCAGAATTCCACCGATTGCAATTCGAAAATTTCCAAATTTTGAAGTATCCGATTTCCGATTTTTCTGTTTTGATTCTGGAATGGAAATGGAATTCATATTAGATTCCGATTTCCGATCCAATTTTAATTTCTGAAACTATTTCCTATAACTCCGACTTTTTTTTTCTTCCCGAAAATTACCCTTACAATATAAAATATTATGTTTATAGGTGCCCGCAAAAATGAAATTTCCGAATTCCGTGGATACGATTTTCTTTCAAACTGAATTGGAATTAGTTCCACTTCCGAAAAAAAAAATTGATTTTTTTTCGAAAGTGCTGGTTCCAATCCGATCAGCCGAATTCACATATTTAAAAAAAACCAACATTTTATATAGACATCTGTTACTAGTGTGGGACCCGCTGAAAATAAAATCGGGAAGTGCAAAAGTACTTACATTAATGAGCTCCGAAGGCCGGAAACCACCAATCCAAAGGAAGAACCGCTCGACTGAGGACCTCCACATGCCGGAGACCAAGTAGAAAGCATCGATTCTCGCGGCATCTTTTTTCATGCGGAATAAATTGCAATAATGGTTTAACATATTCTCAACCATCATTCGAAGCTCCACATCACCTATTGGAGATTGCAGTACATTTTTCAGCTCCGATATTTTCCGTTCTTGCTCTTCGATCCAGTGCCCGTATTCCATCTCAAATGCACCAAGTCCTGTTACGATAATTATAATAATCACTCGATTTTATTTGCTACTTATTATAAATACAAATCAATATGTACACATTATTCCGAATTTATTACCACGAGAGACAAAGTTAAATAAAATACCCGAGTTTACTGGACTGCATAATCCCATACTAGCGTTCGCATTAGCAATAAGCATACCCTGCAATCAAGGAATTAACTGAAATTTTCAGACGATGAAAATATAATACGCGTTTGAAGATTTAGATATCGATAAAAAAAAATGGAATGAATTAATTTTTTTTATTTTTTTTATTTTCCCTAACCTGTTGCCTAGCTCTCTCGATTTCAAGCTCGAGCTGTGCTAGTTTCAAACGGCTCGATTCCAATTGCTGAACATAAGCCTATTAAAAAAATAAATAAAAAACAAACGGTTCAAAATCGACGGTCGATGAAACAATTTCACAATCTGCAACATCTCCAAATCAGTTTACCTTCTTCCTTAGACGGCTTTTCCTAGCCGCTTCACGGTTTTGTGCTAATCGTCTTTGATTCTGTCAAAAATAAAAAAAACGAGACTAATCCTTTTAGCCAAATCAGACAATTTTCTTCATTACATGAGATTTAAGGCTGCCGAAAAAATACGCAAGACATATATATATTTTTGAATAAAAATGAACACCTTCTCGGAGATACCCCTTGATGCATGACCATCTTCAATGAGTTCGATTGATTTATCGGAAGTGTATTCCGCCTAAATTCAAATTAGACCATGATCAGCGATTACATATATATGAATGAGCCAGCCGATTTTTTATTTTATTTTCTTATAACTAACGATCGAAAAAGTATATATATGTACGACGCCTTGTTCACCTTGTCGTCTAGTTTTTCGTCCGAGTCGTTGATTAAACAAACACCTGTTCTGGGGCTGATATCACCATCAAAGGCATCTTCCCACATGCTAATCTGGTGCAGGGGTTCGTACAAACTCATTCTACTCGAAGGCGCGAATTGCGTTGTGGGAGTAGTCATATTTAAAAACCTGGGCATGATGAAAAAAAATATTCAGACAAGAATGACACTAGAAATGTCTGTAAATTTGAGTCTCTTCATTGAGGCATTTCTACAAACAGGTACAGTGCATCCTTTTTTTTTTTTTTTTGCTCAGATGAGAAAATTTACAGTATTAGAGAAGAAAAAGAAAGGTGATCATCATCAAATAATATGAAAATGTTCATCAATACAAATATTTCATTCTCCAAAAGAAAAGACTAACAAAGAGTTGTTTGGAAAAAGAACAATTCGGACATGGATTGAAGATTATGTCTGATCAGTTCGAGGAATCTGAGGAAGAAGAAACTAAAATAAATATGAGGCGGGTGAAGAAGAAACACTCGTTATATATATCTATATGTCTATATATATATATATATATATATATATATATATATATATATATATATATATGTGTGTGTGTGCAGGGGGGTACCCACGCCTAAGGCTGGGGTGGCCCCCGCCCCCCCAAGAATTTTTTTTTAAGCTGTTTTTTTTTTTTTTTTTTTTTTTTTTGGGTATTTATGTATTAGTTTATACACTTTCGCCCCCCCAAACTTTTAATTTTGTACATTTTAGTCCCTAAAAACAAAAAAAAAAAATTCTCTCTTAATTTACCCCTATATTTCCGCCCCCCCAAGAAAACACCCCTGGGTCCGCCCCTGTGTGTGTGTGTGTATCCCCATCAGTAGCAGGCAGAAGCACATTTCATACTGTCCCAAGAACCATTAAACCATAGCTTTATTACTTAAAAGAACGACACCCCAAAAACTAACTACTTTTTTTTTTTTTTTTTTTTTTTTTTTTTTTGATGAAAAAAAAAATGGGGAAAAAAAGTTGGAAATTTTTTTTATTTAGATTTTTTTTTTTTTTTTTTTTTTAAATTTCGTTGTCCGGTACTACTTTTCTAATTTTTAGGGTAAATTACCCCTGAAGTAAGGTCGAATTAAAAGGCAACCCCTCAACTATTAATCTTCGTACACGTCCACTCTTATGATGTCAAATTCAACATAATCTTCTTGATTCCGTGGAAGTTCTCTAGTTTGTACTTATTTTTGTGTAGACATACTGTTTTTGATGCACCACAATTTGATGTTTACAAGCCAAGAGACATCTTATTGATCACCTTGTTTCAAAATGTGGAGCTCGAATGAGAACGGTACAAATTGGAGAACATTTATATATTATTCTAGAAGATTCCACTAAATTTGACACTCTAATGGTGAACGTGTAAGAACATTTATAGTTGAGTGGGATGGTTGTAATTTCACCTTACTCAGGAGGCGGTCGTAATTTACCCTAATTTTTAATATATGAGCATGCCTCATAATCCATTTTAAGTGTTTGCAAAATGAACTTTTGTTTTTGTTTCTCTTAAAATAAGTAGCTTTAAGCTATAATTTGTTAAGCACCCATGATCATTCTTTTACTATTTAAGTTGATTTTCCAGCAAATTTGCAAACACCCCCAATTTTTAAAAATAAATACTTATAAGTATAATTAACTTAACTCACAATCCATAACTACTGCTTTTAAATAAGCTTTTGCAAACACCACCTAAAAAGAAGAAGAAAAGTAAAGAAAAAAAATTTCAATTAGCTCAATGATAGATGTCTTTTAGTCGAACGAATTTGATCGAGAAAAACAAGATTTAAAAAACTTCCAATTTCTCGGCAAGTGAAAATTCGATCTCTAATCCAATTTTGAAGATTTAGGAAATTGAAAAATTTATTTCTTTTTTTCCCATTGTTAAAAATACGATGAGTTTTTTTTAGCAATTCGAGATACCATTGGTGCTAAATACAATAAACTACAAAACTTTATATCGATAATTCATATACTTTGTCACTCTAAGAAATGGCACACCCCACTGAATCATAGGGATGAAGTATTAAATGATAATTCCGTTCGTACATTAAGAAACAGAAATGTATATACAATAGAATATTGATGAAGTGGTAGTAGATATTCTTCAAAAATTAAAACTACTTCAAAAAATCTTAACTTTATGAACATTTCTATATGAAAAATACACTTATATTTTCTTGTGCATAATAAGGGATAACTATAGTTGAGAGAGGTGGTCGTCTCGGGTCTCGATTTTTAGAAAAAAATAGAGAACCCCAAATAATATTTTTTTGTATCCTTTATATATATAGCATTAAATAATATTTAAAATACATAAATATTTCCAAATGTTGAATAATTATAATTATATTATTTTACGTAGTTGAAGTAATTGTTGGAAAATCTTTACATTTATTCTTGCATTTGATGTGAATGAAATGTCTTAGATCAAATATAATTAGTTAGATATTGAATTTTCTATCAAATTTTGATCTATTTCAAGATTTTAAACTTTTTTTTTTCCAGCAATCTTTGCATTTCTTAATAATCTACATTGCATATCTCTAATTTCAAAGAGTCTCAACAAGTTCAAAAATAATATATTTTATTTTATTATATTTAAACATATGTTACATATATTTACATGTAAAATAATATTTCTTTGACTAATTTCAAAGAAATATCAGGGCTCTGCCTAAAACCCGTAAACTTTTGATTTACCTTAACTCCCATCAATATTTTAGTCATATTTTCTTCAAAATCCTTAACCGTGATAAATTTTTATTTTTTGTGCAGTCGTAATCGCTATAATGAATTAATGTTTACACTATACAATATAGATCGGGGCCCATTTTAACAAATTCTTAAAACCTGCTTAGGCCCCACAATTTCTCAGAAACGGACTGTGCATAATTACCTATTTTTCATTTGAACACCCTTAACTAAAAATTTGGATTGTTCGTTGCATATAGAAGGATTTATGCTAAGAAAAAAATACTATAAAGTTTTTTGAGCAATTTAATACAACATAATATGGGTTTTACAGTCAATTGATATATTTTAAATTCTCAACTAGTTATAAAATTAATCTAAACTGACTGAGAAATGAGAAGTAGCCAACTCACTTGATAAGCTTAAGTTTTTTTTTACTTTGTCAAAAAAAGCAGCTTTTGCAAATGGCAGAAATATTTTTCAATCACACGCAAAGGACTGTGAACATGACGGCCACTAATTGGCCTAAATTGGAGCCTTTAAAAAGTTTAGTGGCTTGAAAATAAAATATTAAAAAATGCGAGGGTCATTCGTGAAATAAAAGCGATTCAAGCACTGATCGACAATTGTATTGATGAAGTGTTGCCACTCTCCTCCCCAACTTTTTGGAGGAACTTATTAGAAAGTGCCACCATTACACAAAGTGGGCCACAAAAGCTTTAAAATTGGAAAAAAAAAAAGGCAAATGGTTTGATATGTAAGGTTATTTGTATGCTACATCTTGTGGATGTTATATTGCCATCGGACGAATTTTTACCGTTGATCTATGTAAACTAATGTGTGTATATGTGTATATAAATGGTCAAGATCTATGCAGTGTATTGCACCTAATATAGCGTAGTATGAACTGATATATAAAGTAAGACACGTGCTAAGCTTGGTTCATATAGATGGATATGTGGAGATATGTGTAAATATTAAAACAATTAGTTCCTAAATATACCCCCAATCATTATAATAATATGAAAATATTCATTTTCATTTTCTTCATTAGACAAAAATTCTACTCTTTGAGTAGTTTTAATACAACACTCCTCTTAATCCTAGATCTCCACGATTATCATCCTATCTTTCGAAACACAAAATTGTTCATGTATGGATAGTCCGTCCCACGCGCCTCAGCTAAAGTCGTTTTCTTCGGAATCATCACCATTTTTCTTCCATCGATTTTAGTATTGCTATGTGACAATATACACAATCAACTACTGGATCCGTATAGCCTAATAATAAATCAGCTATGTTTCTTTTATAGTCGATTTATTGTTTCTGATGTCTAATATATACACAATTTAATATCTTAGCCAGCTATAGTATTTTGATAGTCGATTAGTAAATCAACTACGCAATGCAAACAACGTAGTTGATTTACGTCCAATTTAATCCATAATTCCGCATAAATTCACTATAAGTTAAAAGTAATTAAAATTAGGGATAATTAGCAAGAACCCCCTCATCTAGGAAAATGAGTTAAGAAAACACCTCCTCCCAAAAATAATTAGAGAAAACCCCCCTACCTAATATCCTACCCAAATATTATTTAATAATTCACAAACCACCCTTATTACCCCTAACCCATTGCCGTTCTCTCTCTCTCTCTCTCTCTCTTTTTTTTTCTCGTCTTCTCGTCTTCTCTCTTCTCTCTTCTCTTCTCGACTGAAATTCGGAAGAAAAGCAAGACATCGACCGATGGTGGTGGTGGCGGTGGAGAGTGTTTGTCACCGACTCCTGCCGCTGCGTGAAGGGTGGTGATGGATCTGTAGTTCGCGGCGGTGGTTTCCACCGACGACGTTGAAGATGATAACTGAATCGTTTCTGTTCTTTTTTCCTTTTTTTCTTTTTTGGACATTGAAATGTTAATTTGTGTTTTTTTTTTGATGAATTATTTAATTTATTTATTTTATTCTTGTTAGGGATTGGTTGAATAGTGTATTGTGGCAGCGGTGTGGTGACGATGGGGAGGCAGATTTAGGGTTTTTTGTTGGATTAGGCGGATAACGGCGCGTGTAGAGAATTCCGCGCAGGCTGAAACCTTAATCGACTATGTACATATTCATAGTCGATTAAGCTAATCGACTATGTTCTGGTAGTCGATTAAGGTTGATCGACTCCAATTTGTTTTTAGTTTTTTTGGATTTTTCGTTTATTGATTCCAATTGTATAAATCAATTATAATGTTTGTATATTTTTTTGTTTTTGTAATATATAGGTGATTTTGCATTTTTTCGCATATGTGATTTGATATTTTTTGTAGCAGATTCTTAATCGACTATGCGCTGGTATCGATTAAGGTTGATCGACTCCAATCTTCTTTTTGTTTTTTGGTTTTTTTGTTTATTGATTCCAATTGTATAAATCAATTATAATGTTCTTATATATATATATATTTTTTTTTTTGTAAAATATAGTTGATTTTGCATTTTTTTGCAGTTTTGATTTGTTATTTTTAGTAGCAGACTTTTGATCGACTATGCTTCATCATAGTCAATTAATAAACCTGATATAAAAAAATAAATTAAAGAACAAATTTTTTTTAAAAAAAATAAAGAATTTCCTTAATCGACTATGACGCACAGTCGATTTAAGACTAATCGACTATGCTTCATAGTCGATTAAAAAAACGGAAAAAAAAACCGTGGAGCGCGTGACCCAGTGATGAGGTGGCGGGCGGGGGTAAAGCTGGAAAACATAATGGCTGAAAATGGGTGTGGACTTTTCTCAAATGGACTAAAATATTTTGGGTCTCCGTCCATTAAAAAAAAATAGTGAAGGGGTTTTCTCAAGAGCCCCTTAAAATTAATTTAATAATTCAATAAGGTATGTATAATTGATTTTTTCCTCAAATTCATCTATTTAGCAAGGTCAATGGTATGCAGGGGCGAGTCCACCCAAGGGCTAGGGTGGACTCAAGCCCCCCTCACTTCCAAAATTTTCCCATTATATATATATATATATATATTTAATATATATTCTATTTAAGTATTTAGTCTATTCAAGTATATTATTTAAGCCCACTTATTTTTAGTCTATTTACTCAAAGCCCCCATGTATATTTTATTTATATTTTTAGCCTATTCAATTGTATCTTTTTTTTTTAATCTATTCAATTATATTATTTAAGCCCACTTATTTCTAGTCCACTTACTCAAAGCCCCCCGTGTCTGACTTGCTCTCATCTTCTATTTTTCAACTTCGTTACGTTTCTTGAAAAAGAAAAAAAAAACTTTGTTCTCTCCCACAGTCTCACTAATAGCAGTTAAATTGCCACCCACCGACAATCGTTTAGCATTTGACAACTTCTCTCTCATCTTAATTTTCAGATTGGGTATCAATTAGAAGTCGATTGTGTCAATTTGATAATCGACTTGATATTCATGTTTCTTAAATTTTTATAGCAATTTAGCTTTCACGATTCGTTTTGGATTATCATCTAAAAGTGAAGGGAAAAAAATGTGTATCAAATTTTCATCTCAAATTTCTTTTATAGCAAAAAAAATTTCGAGGGCGCTGCCCCCGAACCCCCCCTGTGTTTAAGCCCCCCCTCACCAAACTTTCTGGCCTCGCCACTGATGGTATGTTTGTTCACCCAAAACATAGTGATCTATTTATACTTTGCGTTCACATGTATTAATTATAGTCCACAACGTCTTCATAATATCTCTATAAGAATCAATTAGGAATAAAGTGTACAATCGAGTTTTGGCAATAGCTATCCAAGGAATACAACACATGTGTATAATATCCGATTTATGAGATTGTAAATCTCGTGAAATACACAATAATTTTAAATTTTAGATCTACATGAATAACTATTCACTAAATACACATATACATATGTGTTATTATATGTATTTCTATGGTTTTAAATAATATGGTGTATTTCAACAGGAGTAAATTCTACAAAAGTAGTATTCATGTCATATATATATACTTAATCCGATGAAATTTACTTGAACATATATTTTTTCATAATTCTAATTATTTAAAGTGATTTTTCAATACCACTTTAACATTACCAAATTATAACATAGAGCAATCAAATCTATTCATGCATAAACCTATAGAGAATAAATTAATATATTCATAAAATTGCATAAAATATTGAAATTCAATTCAACAAATCCACATAGAATTGCAATGAAATTATAAATAAAGTCATTAGTTACTCCTATAAAACATAAAAGAACGAATTTGAGTTTAAACTAAAGAAAATCGTAGAAGGAACTAAAACTGCAACAGTTCAGAATGAAAATGAAAAACGTAGAGAATTTGAAACTCAAGTTCCGCTATCGCTCGTCCTATTTCATGAATCTTCACTGGCCGCGGTGCCTTGACGTTGTCTTATGGGCGCTCAGACGAGAATGTCATTGTGAGCAATCATCAGCTTCAAGCTCAATTTCGACACTTTTTCCGTCCAGATCTCGTAATACTCAAAACATAAAAGTTGTAACCCTTTTGAGTGGCTTTATAACCCAACTTGATGATAGAGTTATACCAAAAATGTTAAACTTGAGTTAGGATTGAGATAATTGAAATGAATGGATTTGAAATGCACTGAAATAACGGAGATTTGAAATGACTACAAATGGGTAGGAATTTGTAATTTTGCGCAATTGCTCAAAAAAACAAGTAAAATGAGAGCTATGAATTCGAAATTCCTCGTAAAAAATGACTAAATCCAATCAAGCTCTATGAATTTCTTATTATGAATTTAAAATCCTGGCCTCTATCAAATCATCCTATCCAAATGCACCCTTAGATGCTGCCAAATTTGTCAACAAGTGCATTTCTCCTTTCGAAAATTGTATTTTTCAATCACTACTAATCCATTAAAGTATCAAAACTAACTAACGAACATGCAATAATCGACGCGTTAAAAAATAAAATATAGTGTAAATTGTTACATTGATCCCTATTATTTACCGATCGACTATTCTATATAAAATATAAAATGACTACCAAGCAACGTTTTTCGCTTTTTTTTTTTGTCACACTCCCTTTCTTTTTACATTGTTTGTGGTAATCTGATTTGGAATTCTTTTAAATCAAATAGTGCTATAAATTATAGACAACTTGTTTGCCATATCGATCATGACGTACAGAATACAGCTCAACTGCATTATTTTAGAACCCTATTTATATATATAAATATATATACAGCTCAAAAGCTGGGTGGGGAAGAAAAAGCTTAGTCCCTAAGCTTTTGAGTTAGAAGTATATTCGAAATTTACATGCAGAATCTTTGTTAAGATTCAGCTAATATTATTTGTTTTTTACCAACATTATTTTTTTTTTATATTAATTCGATGACATTAATTAGTGTTATTTGTGAGTCTATTATAGGGAGAAATTCCTATATTAATAATTGAAGTGGCCACTTGGTGATTTGGTTATGGTGGGGGAACAGTGAAATTGACTGCTTTTCTTTCTTCATTAGCTTTTCCAAAAGCTTGGATAATTGGTTAAGTACAAAAAGTTGAGGGCCATTGCTTTCATGGCTTTCTTGATTTGGAAGAGCCAATTATTGTAGACCAAAATCAAGCTTCAATTAGAGAAAAAAAAAATTTGGGCACACATTATTAATCCTCCTATGTTAAGAAAATTAAAATCCACCAATTTTATTGGAGGGTTTTTCAAGAATCACCCATGTGTAATCTCTAATTGCTGAAAAAGCCCTCGTGTTAAAAATATTAGCAAAACCCTCCTATAAAATTAGTCAAAGCCAATAAGGCCCCTACGAGCTGAATGTGTGTTGCATGCGCGGATTTCACGACTAATGTTTTTTGGCCTGAAAAGACCAAAACACCCTTAAAACATAAATTTGGAAAATTATAAATTCACCCAATATTTTTTGTAAGATCCAAAATAAAAGTTTCATAATTTTCTTTTATATTTAATATAAAAAAAACCATTTTGTTTATTTAAATTGAAATATTTTTTAATAACTATTAGGGGTAATTTTGTCATTTCATTTAAGTCAAAAGACAATTTTAATGTAAGGAGTTTGGTACTTTGTAAAACGTAACATAGGAGGTTTGTTGCTAATTTTTTTTAACATAGGGATTTTTTCAACATTTAGAGATTTTTTCAACAATTAGAGATTACACAGGGGGGTCTGTTCAATAACTCAATTTTATTGAGTAATATAATGTTGGGCAAATTACAAGAAACCCCTGAAATAAAGCCTAATTATGAAAATCACCCTATGCGGTATTATGAAAACTTACCGAGGCAGGGGCGAGTCCAGCCCTAAATTGGGAACTTACAAATTCTTTCACTATATTTTACATATATTATTATTTAACCCACTCAAATTTATTATTTAATCCACCTAAAATTTAAATTATACAAAAAAAATAAATAAAAAACCCTATTTTCTCTCTCTCTCTCTCTTGCTAATTTATCAAAAAAAAAAAAAAAAAAAAAACTCAAATTTTCTTTGAGGGGCTCTGCCCCAAAAAATGTAAGCCCACTCTATGGCCGATTCCTGGACTCGCCACTGTCCCGATGTATCTTAGCTGGAGAATTATGCGAGAAGCTTGTTTTAACGAGGCCACATTGATTTTTTATTTTATTTTATTATGGAAGTTTTAATTTTAATTATAAGGGAATTAACATAGTATCAATTATTATATTCTACGTGATTTCTCATGTATGACAATTGACAGTACACTGCAAATTCTTCTACTTATATTCTTAGGTGGTACTAGTTATGGAGTCCTCGAATCTAGATATATGCTAATCGAATCTTTTGACTAATGAGTACCACAATCATCATTTTCTTGTACGGTATGATGATTTCTATCATTAATTTTATATTTTCAGCTAATATGATATATAGTATTTATTGGCTCAATTAGGGGTGTGAACGAGCCGAGCTCAGCTGTTTTGGCCGGCTCGAACTCGAGCTCGAGCACATCGAGCTTTGACGAACTCGAGCTCGAACTCATTTTTTTTTTTTTTAAATATAGAATTTTTTATTAAAAATTATTTATAGTAAAATGAAAAAAATATAAAAAATAAATAATGAACTGTAGTTATATTTTTTTAAAATTTTATATTATTATTATATTTCATATTATTGTCAATTATCTAAGTGATATAGATTTGTTTTTATGTAAATACTAGAAATATTTATTATTATAGCCTATTTACTATATAGTTAATAATAATAATAATAATAATAATAATAATAATAATAATAATAATAATAGTAATATATATATATATATATATATATATATATATATTAAAAAAAAGGCAGCCATCGAGCTGTCGAACAACTAAAATCGAGCTCGTGTTCGAGCTTTTGTCTAACCGGCTCATCGAGTTCTCGAGCCGGCTCGGCTCGTTTACCACCCCTAGGCTCAATATATATTACTTAAATATATATACCACTTCATTTAAAAAAAATCGTTTTGGTTATTTGAAGAAACACTTCATACATTATTTTTGCAAGCTACATTCATCATAAATATTAAAAATTAATGTATCACGATTAAGGGTGGAAATCAGACGGAATGGATCGGAAATGACTTTCTCGGAAAATTTCCAATTTTTTTCAGAAGTAAAAAATGGATTCCGATTTCCGTTCCAAAAAAATCGGAATGCAAATATTCATTTTGATTTCGGAATACCTCGGAATCGGCGGAATTTCGGAAATTTCGGAAATTACATTAGTTTATAATCTTTTGTTCCAAATTGGATATAATGAAATTTTTCACAATATTTTTCTATCTTTTTAAATTTTTTTGCATGAAAATGCAAGAAAATAAAAAAGAGAGTTCGACAAAACGCAATAAATAAAGACACATGTCGGAACAACAAACTGAAACATATATTTTCTTATAAGGACAAAAATTTAACATAAAGTTTTCGATACCGATTAATGTTTGCTAAGGTTTTAATTTACTTGAGCCTTCAATATTTATATTTTTTCATATAAAATACAACATAAGTTATATTATCGAATTACAAAATACATCATAAAATTATTTATTTCAAAAACCCATAGACATATCCGGAACTAAAATCAGATCCGAAATCGGAATTTCTAGTAATTTTATATACTATTCCAATTCCATTCCAAATAAAATTGGAAGAATCGGAAATCGGAACTTCGGAATGAAAAATACGGTTCAAAATTTGGATACTTTCGGATCGGAATTGGTGGAATACGAATATTCCATTCCGATTCCCAACCCCCAAATCAAAGTTTAATTTACTCAAACTATAAGGGTGATTTACATTTAATTGTGCCAATTAAATTGTGCAACTATTATTATCTATATGACACTAATTAAAAAAAAAATCAAGATTAAAATAAATTCTTGAGATTCAAGAACATGAAGTACAAAATACTCCCATTGAAAAATTTTTACAATACAAAATGAGAATCGGATATGTTGACATTATCTTCTCAATTTGCTCTTACATCTCATAATGGAAGAATTCAATCTAAACTTAGAACTAAATTAAATTTCACGTTTCAAAAAATGCAAATAAATAAACTAAAATTACTTTAGAAGTAAACAAATTTCAAGAAAAAAAATTAATTAGTATAAGAAAATTATAATTGAAAACTATATTTGATTGTTAAACATTTTATTTAATATGAATAAATTTTAGAAAATAAGGCTAAAATCTAAATATATCTTGTACTAAAGATGAATTCAGTTGTGATAAAACTCATAGAAATCTAATAAATGGCAAAGGTGGAAAATTTTAATTTTCATGTATATAGTCCAAGTAGTACATATATTTGTAAATTTGCATAAAAACGAGTTTTGTATAAAATGTTAAGAGAAATATTTTAATTAATTCAAGTCAATAGAAAACAAAAATATTTGTTATTTTAAAAAACCTTGAATTTGTTAAATTTACTTTTCATATAAGCTGGAAAACACCACGATGGGTGAATATAATGTATGTACATTCAAATTTTCGTTTATAACCAAAGGCTTTTTTTTTGTCAATTAGTGTTAATTTTATAAAATAAATATGTTAAATAATAAATTTAAAAATATTTTAATTTGTTATTCGATCTGACTTTATTCGGGTTGAGCTATAGTAAGCTCAAACTTGGCTCATAAACTTTTCGAGCTTAATAAAATTGCCAAAACTAGGCCCAAGTCATAGTTCGTTAGACTCGGTTCAAATAAATCCAGGCAAAACAATCGAGCTACAGGTAGGTCCGGCTTAATTGCCGGTCTGAAACATACTTAACAAAAAGTCCTATTGATGGTGATTTTAGAGAGAAAAAAATGTCTTAAACGAAAATATTAACTAATTTGCATAATGATCCTTGGGGTTGAAGAAAATTTGCACAAAACTTCCATTTGATTCATTTTCTTTCCACTATAAGCAAGGAAAAGTAAAATAGGTGGTGGGATTATTACTCAATATAATAAGAGGTCTTAAGATATAAGTCCCTGGTGACAAACCTTATTAGAACTAAATGACAAGTCTAATTAAAATTTGCTTCACATCCTTTATTAAATTCATTCAAAAAATGCCCCTTTCCCTCACAAATTCGAAATTACACCAAATTGTAAATATACTATGATGAATTATGATATTATTTAACATTTTTAAGTGTACATCTAGCATTTTTTTTTATGTGGAACACTTTTTTTTTTTTTTTTTTCCGTATTTTATCATTATATAAAAATCTATTTTTTCCCCTTCTATTATACATAAAGTGAAAATTATGAACTTTTTTTAATTTTTTCGGTCGTAGACATCTTCAGAAACCCATAGGAAACCGTAGTAATCCGCAGTCACCCATAGACATCTTGAAACCCTAAGACATCTTGAAACCCTAACTCCTCCTACAAACCCTAGCCGTCAGACCCATAGACACCCATAGACATCCAAATCGAATTTTTTTAAATTTTTCCCACCAAACCCTAGATCCGCTCCTCCATCCACCACCATCCACCACCACCCCCATCCACCACCACCACCATCACCGAGAGCCTCCATCCACCACCATCCACCACCACCCCCATCCACCACCACCACCATCACCGAGCGCCGCCATCACACCATCATCCATGCCCAACATCCTCGTCGCACCTTCCACCATAGATCTGACCTTAAACCACCATAGCCGCCGTCTCCACCGCCATAACCACCGCCCCCTCAATAGTGGATTGGAGTGGTGGAGAACGAAAGACACTGAGAGAGATAACGATATTGAAAAATAGAGAGATAAAGATTAAGAGAAAGAGCGAGAGAAATAGACGAGAGACAGCGAGAGATTGAGAGACGGAGAGAACGAGAGATTGAGAGACGGGGAGAGAGCGAGAGATTGAGAGACGGAAGAAAAAAGAAAAATAAATCTGAAAGAAACGTGATTTTAGAATTTAGAATTTATGAATTTAGATTAAGGGTAAATTAGGGATAAAAGAAAAATTGAGGATGTGACTCTTATTTATTTTTCTAAAAAGGATTTAGTTCATAAAAAAATATTAAGGTTGTATTTCACAATCTAATAATGTTTCCAACTAGGGACCTCTAGCATATTATCCCATATAATAAAGGGGTTTTATAAAAAAAAAAAAAAAAAAATAGAAAAAAAATAAAAGCAAATTTTTTTTATATAGGAAAAAATTAAATCAATTCTTTTGAAACATGGGATTATATGTTATTTAATTACCATAGAATAGTGGGAACACTTTTTGTTACAGCCAATTATAGGAACTTAATTAATATCTAATTGTTAATTAATTAAAATATTATAAGTTAAAATAATCAGCCATTGCACTTTATTAGCTCATTATATATAATTTTAGCTGCTTTTGTGTGTTGGAGATTTATAGATATAAAGAAATAGCACTAGAGGAAGAAAAGGGCTTTAATTTGGTTTGCTTACTTTATTGCTTTAATAATGCTTTTTAAAGAGGTGGTGTTTTGGATTTATTTTCTTTCCTTTGAGTACCTTTTTCACTACCTAATTCCTAGCTTTCATTCTTTAATTATCAAATTAATCCTTCTAACCTATATTATTTGTCTATTTAAAGAGTTTTTTTGTTAACAAATTATTACACTTGTCACCATATAATTCCAGTGAAACATTAATTACACTATTTTCAATTTTACTCTTTTATCACTCTTAATTAATTAACTGAAAAATAATTAATCAGAATGATATTTTAGTGATTTCGTATGTTCTTTTGCTATAATCTATGCACATTTATTGATTTTCTTAATATGTGTGCAGCAATAAAAAATGACATATAAAATGGGACGGAGGGATTATTAAGGAGCTTTGCCGATAATTTGTTTATCTATTAGAGACTAGAAGAATTAAGCAACAAATCTTGTCTCTTTTTCTATTTTTGTGTTGAGATTTTGAAAGGGATTAGTACTCTTATTTAGGGCATGTTTTTGCAAATGGATTAGTCCTAACTAATTTTGTCCTCCCATGTTGTGGCAACTATCTTTGCTATATATGTTTAATGATGTCTAGAATTTTGTTGTCCATTAATTCTCTCTTTTCTAGTCCATTAACCATGTAACATTTTTTTGAGCATTTTTCATTCTCTGATATATATATAATTGTGAAGAAATCTATCAATAGTGTAAAACTGCCCAATGCATTTGTCAAATATTGTCACATATGTTGGAAATTTTGTGTAAACATATGAACAATATTAATAAGAACACATCTCTGTAGTACGTATATATATCCATCTACATATATTTTACTCTTGTTAAAACTTGTTGAATTATAAATACAATGGTACACCTGTTTATACTAGTCTAGCCATATGAGGCAAATACATGTATCATAATAGATAAATGCTCATTATGAATCCTAGACAAGTATCTAATGATTCATGTATTTGTCTATTCATCTTATTTTGTCGTATATTGTACGATGTACACGCGCGTGGATTATTCTAAAAAAATGCATTATTTCCAATAACATGTAGCTAATATGCAGTGAATATATTCAAATATTCGAGCTCCGCCGTTACATTTATTACTTGTTGCATCCTATTCTACGGCAATATTCCGGTTTCGCCGTTTCGTGATATGCCAAAACATCCTTAGCCACATGAGTGATTCGATTTTGTCCTAATTAATTTTAAAAGTATTATACAAATTAAACCTATATATATTGGCTATGATAAAAGTTTCTCAAAGTAACTAATTTTTGCATGATTCGGAGATACCTTATGGCAATAGCAAAAATCACCAATACATAATCAATAATATATAGTACATACAATTGAATTTTCAATAATGCTTCCCAACAAAAGTTATGAGGACAAGTGCCCTACCATATTGATATGCATAGGTCATTTTCAAATACTTTAGGCTATATAAATATAAATGTTAATTTATCAGAAAGGAGTATATGATGTGGAATCATTAACTAACCTCTCTAGACCCTGTCGATGATTTTATTAAGAATTTTTCTGAGTACTCCTCAAATGATTATATTGTTATGTTTTCACTCGAAGATTCTTACAGAAACTCAGAAATAATGTTAGACAAATCAAACATAAATAAACAGATATGAATAAGAATGAAAGATTGAAAGATAATATAGAATAAAACACAGCTCAGTCTTCCACGTCGATTCACACCAGAGATTCACAGAGATCTCAAATATTACACACACACATAGACTAAGATTGCACCAACAGAGAACAAATTTCTCTCTCTCTCAAACCCTAATCCACCTAGATCAGAGGTAAGACCAAGAAAACGAGGTACTTAGCAGCTCACCCGCTCACCACAGATCCAACTCACCGAAGAGAGGGGTAAGGCTTTGAAACTAGAGTTTTTCTCTAGGTCTTACCTTCTGCCACTTCAATCCCCAAATTAAATAGGTGCTCCAGTTAAAGGTGACTGTTGAAGGGACCACCACTGGGACAAGCACGGCCAAAGACGACGGCATTTGGCCCATGGTTGCTAGAGTAAAAGGAGTAAAGAGCAGAAGAGGATAAAGGGGAAGAACAGAGACTGTCTAGGCCACAAAACAAGAAAGGAGAGAACAATGGGAGAAGGAAAGTCAGAAAGAGTCAATGGCCATGATCAAATGGATTAATCTAACGGCTCAGTTTAACCACATTCCCACAAGTGGGCTTTATTAACTGGTGGGCCATTCTCTAGTAATGTGTGTGTAAGTAACAGTGAGATTAGGCTACATGCCCAAACACATTGGGCCATATATATATATATATATATATATATATATATATCTCTATGTATA